>JAJIZL010125452.1:0-10217 GCA_023969395.1 Amblyomma maculatum | reverse complement strand
ATGCCTACCGCAGATCCACACATAATATTAACGAGACTTTAAGTGATATTGTGTGGATATTGTTACTTAGCTGTATTCGCTGTTCGTGATGAGGATGAAGAAGTGCAACAGACTCGGAGAAGGCGACGACGCTGAGTGTTGTGAAATCGGTGCCCTCATCAATGTTAGTTGTGCGGACAGCTTTGGGACTGTAAATATTCCACGTAACATCTCTTGGAGCAGGTGAATCTACTCGATCCCCTGTCCCAAGCTGGATCTCCGCAGCGGCTGGCCTATCGGAACCACCACGATGACTACCGACGCCTCTACCTCTACAGCCGCCGCACCTGCTGTTGTAATGGCCCACCCCCATGACCCCGGAACGTTCTGCGGGATCGATGACGTCGACGTAGACGACTGGCTAGCCCTATACGAGCGCGTGAGCAAGCACAACAGGTGGGATGCCACACTCATGCTCGCGAATGTAATATTTTACTTGGCTGGGACCGCGCGGGTGCGGTTTGAAACCCACGAAGACGAGCTAACAATTTGGGATATTTGCAAACAGAAGCTGCACGACCTATTCGGAAAGCCTATTGGCCGCCACATTCTCGCCAAAAAACCGCTCGCCTCTCGCGACCAAACGTGTACGGAGCCTTATCTCACTTACATCCAAGACGTCCTGTCTCTATGCCGCAAAGTCGACCAAGGCATGCCTGAGGAGGATAAAGTCGGCCATATAGTAAAAGGCATTGCCGACGATGCCTTCAAACTCCTGTTGTGCAGGGATTGCTCCACCGTGGACTCTGTGCTACAGGTGAGCCGACGTTTCGAGCAGGCGAAACAGAGGCGCATATCTCACCGTTTCGACCGGCTGCCGAACACGGCTGCTAGCTCCTCCTGTATCGATATCCCGACTCCTCGACCGCATGCTAACGACAGCACTTTAACATGAATTGTCCGCCAAGAACTTGAGGCAATGACTCCCGCGGCCTCGCTGTCGCATACACCCGACAACACCCTGGCTACAATATCACTTATTAAGGCTGTTGTTCGCCAAGAGGTTGCGAATATGGGCTTCCCTTCTACCAGCACCACCGACACCGCGGATTCAGGACCTGCCCCTCCCGTAATTGCTGCCACCTCAACCAACGCCTGTTTCTCGCCCCGATATCGTTACCGCAACCCAACTGAATGGCGTACCCACGACAATCGCCCCAACTGTTTTACTTGTTCTCGCGTTGGCCACATTTCTCGCCACTGCCGTAGTCGCTGGTACACTCCATCTCGTCAGTACACCTACGTCGACCGCCGTGGAGACTATGCCCCTCGCTATTCCCCACCTCGCCCCGACCAGGCCCTTGCTGACCCCGGTTCCACTGTCCGTGCTGCCAACCGTTCACCATCCCCGCAAGCACGACGTTCGCGTTCTCTTCTTCCTCTCCGCAGTTCGCCACAGCATATTCTGGTCACGTACCGGAAAACTAGCCAATGCAGCTCCCGGAGGTGCCGCTGCATTTATGAACCGGATCGAAAAAACTTCTGTTTACCGCTGCCCTAGAAAATAACCGTATCGACGTCCTTGTTGATGGAGTTCCCGTTTCTGCTCTAATTGATACAGGTTCCCAAATCCCCTGTCGTGTTGGTCAAGAAGAAGGATGACAGTTGGAGATTCTGCGTTGACTACCGTCATTTGAATAAGATAACCAAAAAAGATGTGTATCCTCGTCCGCGCATCGACGACGCGCTTGATAGTTTGCACGGAGCCAGCTACTTTTCATCCATCGACCTTCGTTCCGGTTACTGGCAGATTTCTGTCGACGAGAGAGACCGGTAAAAAACAGCGTTCATCACCCCTGACGGCCTTTATCAATTCAATGTCATGCCTTTTGGCCTATATAACACCCCTGCAACTTTCGAACGAATGATGGACTCATTGCTGCGCGGCTTCAAGTGGACGACTTGTCTTTGTTACTTAGACGACGTCATTGTTTTCGCGTCCACTTATCACAGCCAGCTCTCTCACCTTTCTATCATTCTCGAGCTATTCCGCCGCGTCGGCCTTCAACTCCACTCAAAGAAATGTAGTTTCGGCCATTGGGAAATCAAAGTGCTTGGTCACTTGGTTAATGCTTCCAGTGTTCAGCCTGACCCTGACAAGATACGTGCCGTCGGAGATTTTCCCACTCCGCGTTCATCCAGCGATGTACGAAGCTTTATTGGCCTATGTTCTTATTTCCGACGATTCGTCCCGAACTTCGCAGTCCTTGCTCGTCCACTCACCCAACTCCTAAAGAAAGATGTTTCATTCTATTGTGGGCCTGAACAATTTGCAGCTTTCTCAGAGCTTATTGCTGCTCTAACTACGCCACCAGTCTTAGCCCACTTCAGCCCTTCCGCCAATACTGAACTCCGTACCGACGCAAGTGGCCATGGAATAGGAGCTATACTCGCTCAGCGACAACACAGCCGTACAAGGGTGATTGCGTATGCCAGCCGCCTCCTCTCAACACCCGAACAAAATTATTCTATTACAGAGCGAGAGTGCCTGGCGCTTGTCTGGGCTATTACGAAATTCCGCCCTTATTTGTTTGACCGCCATTTTACTGTGATAACAGACCATCATGCCTTGTGCTGGCTTTCCTCTCTCAAAGATCCTACTGGCCGTTTGGGGCGCTGGGCTATACGATTACAAGAATACACTTTTTCCGTCGTCTACAAGTCCGGCCGGCTTCAAGATGCAGACTGTCACGTCATCCCGTCGACTCCCCTAGTCCTACAGACTCTTGTCTGTCTCCGCCTTTGCCAACATTGCCAAGGAACAGCACTTAGATCCTTCTCTGCATTCCATTATCCTCTGTCTTACCTCTGACCGCCCTGACCCATCTCTCGCCTTATTTGTGCTCCACGAGAACACCCTATACCGACGTAATATGCGACCAGATGGCACAGAGCTTTGCTCGTCGTTCTCCAACACCTGCGTTCCAACACCCTTGAACAGTTCCATGATGCTCCCACGGCTGGCCACTTGGGTGTCTCTCGCACATACGACAGCCTGCGCCGACGTTTCTACTGACCGGGGCTCTACCGCTCTGTCCAGCAGAACATTGCCGCATGTGAACTGTGTCAGCGTCGGAAGAAGCCCACAATTTCGCCTTCAGGTCATATGCGGCCGATACCCATACCAACTGACCAGTTTTCCCGTATAGGCGTTGATGTCCTTGGCCCTTTCCAGTTTCCACCTCGGGAAACAAATGGATCGCCGTGGCCACGGATTACGCTACTCGGTACGCTATTACCCGAGCCATCCCGACCAGCTGCGTCACAGACGTCGCTGACTTCCTTCTAGAAAACGTAATTCTTCATCATGGTGCTCCTCGCGAACTACTAACTGACTGTGGCCGCTGTTTCTTGTCGCGAGTGGTTGACGAAATTCTCCGTTCGTGCTCCGTCTTCCACAAATTCACCACCGCTTATCACCCCAGACCAACGGCCTCACGGAACGTCTAAACCGTACCCTCACAGATATGCTGGCCATGCATGTGTCTGACGACCATCGAGATTGGGAAGTTCATCTCCCCTTTGTCACATTCGCCTACAATTCATCTGTCCATTCTACCGCTGGATACTCCCCATTTTATTTATTATTTGGCCGACATCCGTTACTACCCTTCGACACCTCTCTACCCGCGGCAGACGCCACCAGTGATGCCGTCATCCGCGCTCATGATGCCCACCGGATAGCGCATGCAAGGCTCTCTGCATCCCAAGACTCTCAAAAGATCCGGTACGACAGCCGCCACCGTGATGTCCACTACAATCCTGGATCTCTCGTATTGCTATGGCTCCCGTGCCGTCGAGTGGGCTTGTGTGAAAAACTTTTGCCCCGTTACACTGGCCCTTACCGTGTTTTGCGCCCCGTGACCGACGTCACCTACGAAGTATAATCTGTGGTTCCGAAGTCCCTGTCCACAGCTTCAACCTCCGAAATAGTGCATGTGTCCCTTCTAAAGCCCTATAATTAACGTTATATTTCTCTAACATAGACCGCACCGGGACTGTGCTTTTCCCGCGGGGGTTAGTGTTACTTAGCTGTATTCGCTGTTCGTGATGAGGATGAAGATGTGCAACAGACTCGGAGAAGACGGCGACGCTGAGTGTTGTGAAATCGGTGCCCTCATCAACGTTAGTTGTGCGGACAGATTTGGGACTGTAAATCTTCCCCGTAACAATAATAACCAATATATTTTCTGGCACTGAGTTGTGTATGAGGTGTACATTACTTTATTAAAAGAGGGTAACTGCTCAATAATATCCGCCCAAGCACAGCCAAGAGATTCTACTTGCGTTATATATGCACCTACTACCATCCCGAAAATATATTTCACCTTAGGGGATATCCACTAAATACCTTTGGCTTTCACTATCTTAGCTTAAATGGATTTGATACTTTGCAGCACTTCACAAAATCATCAGGAAAAATCATTGTTGTTGTACACTCATCTTATTTAGTTATTTATGTTTTATTTTGCCTCTGTAATATCAGATTGTCTGTGGCTATGATTACCTGTAAAACACCAAAGCACATGTATAATGTATAGGATCAATAGTAACGGCAGCACATTTACCACAAACATGAAAAAAGTATACAGGAGGGTATGCTGCGAATGAAGCATTTTCAATGCTGGAACCTTAGCTTGGAAAAATGAACTCATCAGAAATCGGAATGAACAGGCAGTATCTCCTAAGCAAGCACACATTTGTAGACAGCACTGCATCGTTCACAACATATTTTAAAGAGCCATGACAAAATTCACATTGTGAACACACTGCAAGAAGGGTTAACGAAAGCACTTTTAACACATACATGAAAAAAAAAGTGAAACGGTGGGCAAGAAAATATGTTCATTGGTATAATTATACCTACAATATACAAGCATCTGCTTGGCCTCGTAACCAGTGGCAAAGATTTTGATGCAATCTTCCAGTGTTCAGAGGGCAACATTCAGCTTAAATTACAAAGCGTTATGTGTAAGAAATACATATAAGACCACCAGAATCTCAATACGTCTGACTCAAGTTACTGAAAGGAAATTTCAAGGAATTTACATCCAAAAAAGTAGATAGTTTTAAAAAGTGAATAAATTCAGAAAACTGTTGCTGACTCCCGAATAGGAGCAAAATCATATCAAATGTAAACATAACAACTTAAACAGCTATAAAAACGCAAGCCCTTGTGTACTTTTTACATAAATTCAATCTTTCCTGAACGCTTGCTATCATGCTGTGCGTGAATAGCACTGAATTAGTGGTTCTTGGCAGCTTCTTTTACCACAACAAGCCAATGCGAGAACTGCCTTCCAGAGCTGCGATAAGCAGCTGTCGACATTACTATAGGAGGCAATGTATATGTAAGGTGGCGGGACTCCTCTGCGAAGTGTTCAAGCTGTTATACACACCCAAATCAGCGTCGAATTGCATCCAGTTTTGCTGTCCTTCCTATTGAACCAGTCCCACCGTCGCAGCATGCAAAGAAACGGCACTGAGTATTTCTTACCCACATGAATGGTTCGATCATCGTGGCTCGAATTACAGTGATTAAACGTCGTATATTTGTAGCGATGTATACCCCTTAACGAACTGCTAAACCGACTAGTAAGATCACAGCCACTAAAACTACAAAATACCACAAACGAACCCTACCACTTTGTATGCCAAGCAACAACGTAAAATAACCGATGGTCGCTTAGGGTAACAAACTAGATTCCAAGGGAAGGAAAGCGTAGCAGGGGGCGGCAGAAAGTTAGGTGGACGGATGAGATTAAGCAGTTCGCAGGGGTCAAGTGGATGCAGCTAGCACAGAACCGGGTTAAGTGGAGAAATATAAGAGAGGCCTTCACCCTGCAGTGGGTATAGTCAGGCTGTTGATGATGATGAAGATGATGGTGATGATGATGATGATGAACGAAAAAACTCACCATTTTAGCTGTTGTCTGCATAGTCCTCTGGTAGTTATCCGAATTATAGTGCTGGACTGCGTAAAGCACACTACAAAACGGCCTCCCTTTCGAGGACAGCATAAGCACACGAAAGCAAAAACAAAAGCAAACGAGCCATTAAAACAACGTTGCTGCGGCGGCCGCCACGAGAGCACTGGCAGTGGCGCATGCGGCGCGGCCGGTGGCGATGACCATGGCTGCTAGGCTGCCAGCTGATAGAGTTCTGTTGTTGCTTCTGGATTTGGAACTCAGGCATCAGCGACTGCCAGCAAAACTTAAGGACGATCTTCAAAGTTTAGTCTTGCGCTCGTATTGGCATGTATGAAAACAAAGGAGTAGTGTGCCAGTCGATAGCCTAGATAATTCTTCTTCATAAAACAAAAAGAGGGCCAAAAACTAAGTATGAGACAATACATGCGCAATGTGTTTGCGTTTATGATTTCTCAGTCTGTATTGTTTGTGGGGTTTAACGTCCCAAAGCGACTCAGGCTATGAGAGTCGTCCTAGTGCAGGGCTCAGAATTTTCGACCACCTGGGATTCTTTAACGTGCGCTGACATCTCACAACAGACGGGCGCCTTGTTTTCGCCTCCATCGAAAAGCGGCTGCCGAGAACGGAATTTGATCCCGTGTCCTCGGGAATAGTAGTCGATCGTAATCACTGCGCCACGTACCCCGGCGGAGTATATAATTACAAGTTAGATATACATCAGCTCTTAAAGCTTTTAACTATTTTAACATGATGAGAACATCCATGAAATAATATTTTCAGAATATCCTATAAATGATTATCTTCATCGCATAATCCACTACTTCCCCTCCAGGAAATGTGCCGGTGTATGTTGAGACACGTTTTCTTCACGTGTGCCTCTCTCTAGAAAGCTGGTTCAACTTATACCAGGAGGCTGTTGTAGTTACTGTTAAATTGACAAAGGCTACTGTTGTGGTAATGTCGTTTTGCGTCAGCCCAGGAGGTCGCTCTGTCATGTATTATTCTGGGCATAGCTGTTGACTTTGAGTAGGAAATACCCCAGTTGCTCAATTCTAGCCAGAGGCAATTTATATGCCTTATACCAAGATTGGGGCAACCTGTTTCAAGCCCTCTTGGTAGGCGTATCAGGACGCCTTAGCGGAACGTCATTTACACTTCTGAACAATCTCGGCTGAGCGAAGCGAGCTGTTTGCAACGGCTGCACTGCCACATATGCTCCGGATCTGACGTAGTGGTCTAGCCCTTGCACTGCCTCGTGGCGCATTGAGCCTGACAGCTGGGGGAGGGACCATCACACAATCATCATCGGTATTCATCCGTCATGAGCCCGCCGATTACGCCGTAAATGCACGGTGGCCAATTGTGATAGTTTCCGCACTATTCTGTAAGATCTACCTGTGGAGTCATCACCATGCACTGCATGTTCACCGCATAAAATGTGCTTTAGACAGGGCTGCAACTAGTACCTGGACAGATGTCGATCGACTGGTTCCTTACATAGGGCTGCTCAACTTGTGGGCTCGCTGACAAGCCGAGCTTGCAGCATCACCGGCCCATACATCAGCTCAGGCACGTAGAATGGTGAACCATACTACAGCTAAGGCTAGCAGGTATGAACGGGATCTAGAACAATGGCAGTGGCATACGTGCTGTGAGCAGTTTATTACTAATTCGCCAAATGCACCTCTCTGGCGAACTATCCGGGCAATGGAAAAAGGTCACCGTCGCCCCGATGCCACGACTACAACTTGCTTCGCAGTTAACTTGTCTCCAGCCGATTTTTCCAGAAAAGCGGCATGGACGTTTTTCAAAGTATGATGTGTTTGTTGCCTCTCTCAACTACCATTTCTAATATTGTAGAGATTTCAGCACATATAGACAGACTGCCAACCGCAGAGAACACCGATGGTATTGCCAGTTCTTTCTCCCTTGTTGTGTTACTCGCGGCAATAGATGATGCCAAACGGAAGACATCACCCGATCCGGATGCCATTCCATACGAAGTGTTCAAGAACCTGAGTAACGGTGTACTCCCTGAACTTGTGGACGCAATTAACAAGGTATGGCTAACGGCTCTGAACCCGAGGCCTGCAAATCAGCCACTTTGATGCCAATTCCAAAACAAGGAAAGACACCGACTGACCTCGGCAACTTTCGGCTTATTTCTCTAACGTCAACACTGCGCAAGCTGACCGAAAAAATGTTAGCCACACGATTGTCCTAGTGGCTGGAGCACCTCAGTTTCTACCAACCTGCACAAACTGGCTTCCGTCCATCCATAGGCACAAATAATCGGGTGGCTGTTCTGAACTCGTAAGTTCTGTCGTCAACCCGCAGCTGCAAAGTACGTACTATTCTCGCGATGGATGCCGAAAAGGCGTATTATAACATTAGCCACATTGCCATTTTGAATTGTATTGACACACTGCATTTTCCTTTTAGGCTACTAGTATCGCAACATCCTTCCTTGAAAACCGAAGATTTGCAATGCGGCCTAATGGCGATAACATCGAATCATTTGTCCCTGTTCGCGGTGTACCTCGCGGCTCAGTACTGTCGCCAACGCTGTTTAACATTGTCATTTCCTTTGCATGGCGTTAACATAATGTCCCTGAAGTCAACGTTTTGCTCTATGCTGATAATATTACTGTTTGAAGTACACACCATCACCTTTGATTCAAGCGGCGGTCTTGCAGTCAGCCTTGGGTATTACTGCCAATTATGTTGAATCTGTCAGGCTAGAGCTTTCAATGAGCAAAACTATGCTCGCGCCGGGCGCCAACCGCTGGCGTCGCCGTATGCTCGCGGCGACGCCGATCCGTCTCCAACATCTGGAATCCCCCTTCTCGAAAGTCCGACATTGAAAATTCCGGAATCATCGATTCACCAGTCGGTAAATGAAGCGCCTGGCTTTCCCAGGCTAAAAAGCAGCCGAGGCAGACCTTGGGACTAGTCAGACATATTGCTCCGATTACAGTTGACACTTGCTGCCACGTCACACGGAATGTGGTGACAGCGGTTCTGCAGCAACGCCTCATTTATCACGCGCAGCCTCATCACTTGACAAGACCTCAACCGGATCGTCTCGAAGCAGTAAATAGAGAGGATATGGGAACCATCACTTGTCTCCCCGCATCACACCGGTAGCGGCACTAGAAGATAACGCTCTGCTAAACACATTAGATGAACTGGTACAGCAACGCCGCGATGCTCGTAGCCTAAGGCGACCGTTTTGCACTTACCGCAGGTGCTCCAGGCCTATGCTACACCGCACACCTTATTGCCGCTGCCATGGCCAGTTCTTCCTTCATGGAAGCTTGTTCAGCTGATCGAAAGCAAACCTACCAACCTTCGTAGACCAAGCACATCTTACGCGGCATGATCTCTTCGTGAAAGGATGATACCAATCTGCCAAAAGGGGCAATAATTTTATATGTAGAGGCCAGTATTGACGGGTGCGAAATGACAACTGCAATTCATTGTCCTTGTAAGCCGGTGCTTAATCGAACATTCAGATATAAATTTCACAGAACTTCCTTTTTTCTCTGTGCTGAGCTGGTTGCCGTCCAAGACCCGCTTCACTCTCTATCCGTCACAACCTTACTACCTACAGCCGAAATCGTCCCCCGCACAGACGCCCTTAAAGCAATACGTCTGCTCCGACGCGTCGGTCGCAGCCCAGGAATCTGCCAGAATATACATCGTCTCATCATCATCAGCCTGATTATACCCACTGCAGGGCGAAGGCCTCTCCCATATTTCTCCACTTAACCCGGTTTGATACATCGTCTGACGGCTCGCATCTCGCCAAACGTTTGAATTGAGTGGGTCACACGTGACCTACTCAGTTCGCAAACCTCTGCTCACTCTGCAACCAAACAGTCGACTGTACCTTCATCAATAACCCGCTTCCTCACTATGTATAATTCCTACCTTCATCAATGACCCGCTTCCTCACTATGTATAATTCCACTCTGCTTCTCACAAGAAAAGAGCACCTCCGGCGCCACACGCGTGCTCTTGTACCACCGTGCACGGCATCCCTTCCCAGCACTCTTACCTGCGCAGAGGAAATTGCGCTACGGAGGATCCGGGTTGGTGTTGCCCTTACACCTGCTGGAACACAAACAGGGCCTCAATACCGATATCTATATCAACATCCAGGATGTCCTTTCTGAAAATCACAAAATAATGAGGCAGATAGTCACCACTTCTTGGGAGGTTGCCCGGCTCTCAAGCCGCCGAGAA
>JAJIZL010125451.1:70839-97817 GCA_023969395.1 Amblyomma maculatum | reverse complement strand
GACGTTGCCTCAGTAAGCTGGAAAATGAACACCCATTACCAGCTGCTTGTTGTGTCAATGGAACACAGGGAAGCCTTTGCACGTAAGGCAAAGGCAAAGGTGTTACATGCACTAAGCACGTAACCGCTCCGTAAACCTTGCGGCACGAATCATTGGTATACATAAATATTATGCAGTCAACCGCACTAAGAAGCCTTACCCTAGTGCCGGTACACCGTTTAGGTTTGTGTCATTACACCTGCTGCAACACTGCGCTCAAAACCATATCGTTTGGCTGAGTGGGTCTAACCCTGTTTCATCGAATAACGGTAGGTACAAAATCAAGGAATAGACAGCATGAAAAAGGGTTTATTGGGATATTTCTAAGTTTCGGCATCCCTCAGTATCATGGGCATACAGATAAGGAAGATTTCGGCGCAAAGGCAGGAAAGTCAACTGGCTGGGAGGGTCGCTCGCATCAGCGTGCTCTGCTCGGTGTCGTCCCAGAATGATAGAAAAAACTCATCGGCTACATCCAATCAACTTCAGGCCCTGGGACAGGCTTAAGCCGCTAAAAAGAAGGAATTTTTTCTATGCAGAGAAGCTGACTTCCATAGTTTTGCAAGGTGCCTATATAATGCGCATGTGTGACGGGATAGCATACAATGTGTTTTATTCTGTAAATTTATTTTAAAATAAACATTAACCTAAGTCTGTATTAGGCACGCTAGTTCCCGAGTTTATCGTGCGGGACTGTTGCGTACGCGAAGCAGGATTACCAACCCAACGGAACGCTTCGAACCTGGACGTCTCACTTCGTGGTGAACTAATAGTTGTACTCGATTGTTCATTACGTTCGTTGGTCATTACGTTCGATCCATAACGTAAGAGAAAACGTCGTCCTGACTTCGTCCTCCCGTGCGTTATGGATAAACTGATGCTTGCAGCTTCCTCGGTGGCTGAGTGCCCAGATGACCCTGCAGTCCGGACGAAATCTGAAATGCAGATGCAGTCTGCTGAGTAATGCAAATGACTCAGGTCAGCACGAGGTATGCATTTCACCTGACCTAAGCTGTGCGACCGAAACCCGTGCACAGTTTGTCGTGTGCTGCCCTTACCAGGCTTTCGACTGTCGTACCAGGAATTTGAGACATGCATATATTGACCATGAATTCATCAGGGTACGCACTGCTATTGAGTGCACGTGATGCACGAAACTCCTCAAAATGATTCGCTTCGGCCGCCGTCCCTCATGATTTGCTGGTTACCTAAATGGAAATGCTATAAACGTTTTCTTTGATTATTGTTTAAGGCTAACAAATGCTGCACTTTTAGCCTCCTTTACCAGCCGTAAAAGATCCAAGAAGCCAGAAACGTTTGGGTCAGAGCTATGAACAGGGCGCCGACGGCTCGCCGCGGCGGAGTATGCTTGTTGGCAAACTTGGTGGCTCGTTAACGCTTGCTTTTCACCTTCAAGGCTACGGATGCAAAGCCGCCCACAACTCGGTGTAAGCGCACCTATTTTTCTTGTATGTCTCAAACGTTCTGTGACCAATGCATGTACGAAACGGTGCAGTCAGCGAGCCGGCGGCGTAGCGGTGTTTTGTTCACGAAGGGGGCAGAACATTGTCTGGCCACGTGATTTAACATCCTGGGCGCTCGATTTGAACGGCGCTGTGAAGCCAGCGAGGCACGGTCTCGTGGCCTTTGGTTCCGTATTTTCAATTTCGCAACAGTTTTTGCACTAATTACTTCCCCATGACTCAAACATGTACTTTAAGTCCGTTACTCGTTCGAAATAAAGTGTCTGCTTTTACATTTTTAACCATGTTTACGTATATACAGTTGAGGGCAAGCAAGTACTAAGTCACACTGACGCGCTGAATCGTCACGTGTGATACGTTCCGTCAAATGAAAAACAAATACCGACGATTACGTTACTTATGCGAAATTTGAGTGCAGCTCATCCGCTGTTTCAGCTTTTCGATAAATTGAGGCAAATAATTCGAGCAAGAAATGTATGTACAATTACAAATAACATTTAGGCAGGCGGTCCGCAGTGGCGAACGGCGGCGACAATGCGTTTCGGTTCGGGCGGTGCGCATATCGAGATCCGCCACCAACGATCCGGCGCTCAGATTGGCGCAGAGGGGAGGCATTGGAGGAGGAGCGAAGAGAGCAGTTAAGTTATCGGGAGGTCATGCGAGGCAGCGCGGGGGGCCTATAGGAACATTGAGCGGCGAAGAGATAACAGCGACTGATGTCGCTGACGCCGCTAGCGAGTCCTGTCAACGCAGATCTGCGTTTCGGCTTGGGATGTACGCACCGTGATCCGCTGATGCCAAGCCGGCGCTTCGGCGACAGGAGAACACTGTCACCGCCACGTGGGAAGAAAGGGGGGGGGGGGGGGGGGAAGCGCAGCGGCGAACGATAGCGGCAAGAGCACGCGCTGCCCCAGCTGCGGAGGTGGTTACGAAGGACAACGCCGACGGCCACGACGACGCGAAAGGCAGGAACGGGTGCGAAAGAGCTGCGCTCTGAAACTGAATATACATAGCCGACTGAGGTAGTGAGTAGTGCTTACAGCGTATTCCAAGCCGGTGTCGAAGGCACAGTCCTGCGGCTATTGGCCTCGAGATCGAGCAGAGTCGCCACCTTGTGGCTCGGCGGCGAAACCTCCTCAGTGTGGACGCGTTTTCCCGTCGCGTGCCAGCCCGCAGTGATTTAAGCGCGCATGGGGCGTGTGCAGGAGTGTTTTTGTTTGTTTCGCGGTTCTTGTGAGGTTTTGCTTACCTATGTGCCTCTTGCAAAATAAATATGAACAGTCTATAACCCCACGCTTCATTAAAAAAAATATACCTGTCCGTATCGAGCACGTCATGCTTGGATAAGGACATCATCACCATCACGGTCTTCGGCGCTTGAGATCCTTTGACATGCAATGTCTCAAACGAAGTGGTACTGTCGTTACTGCCGTGTCAAAGCAAAACAGGTCGCCGCCGTCAATCAAAGTTAATGCAAACGCTCGGAAATCGCATATTCCCGTTTCTGTTTGCAATCCCGCAGCTACTAAAACATATGCCACCGCAGACTGCTTCATATATAGCAGAATGCAGTTAGAACAGACCGCTCTATGCCTATGCCATCTGTATGCACGATAGAGTTGTGTGAGTAATTTTTTTTTTTTGCTTTTAAATTTTTGTCGCGGTGTCTCAATGGTAAGGGCGCTCGACTGCTGATTTCGAGAACGGGGTATTCAATCACAATCGTTTCGAAAGGCGCTCCTCTGCTGTGGGATTTAACTGCACAATAAACAATCCCACGTGGTAAATGTGGTGTCAATAATGAAAAAAAAATGACACCAAAACCAGCCTCTGCAATCATCCGTCATAGCCGATGCCGAAACCCGGTCCAATATGCATTTCTTTTCTTTTTTTTGTTGTTGAAGGCTTGTGTGCATACGTAAACGTTTTAGTGAGCACATTTTGCTTTAGAGAAATGCTCGAATGTCTGGGAAACATATTCCCTGCACCTAATTGTTACCCTAAATATTACATAATACACCTAGATTAATGTACTTTACTGGTAGCCTATTATAATCATTATAATCCTTTTTCGTCCAAGTGCTGTCTTCCGAGCAAACTCGTCGTTTCTGACAAGAAGAGTAAAACAGCTTCATCCGGGCTTAAATATAAGTGTTTAGTTCGGGAATAAATACATTTTTATAGTCGCATGATAAGATGACCTGCATTTCTTTCGGAATAGTTTTATATCCAGCAACTGGTTTGGAAGCAACCCTAATATTTTACTTCGCATAAGATTTAGTCCCTGCTAAATAATTAGTGATAAAGAAATTTTCAGCCTGTAAAATTGCTTCCCAGAACATGACAGTGCCCATGCGCAGTTTATAAAGGTGTCTTCGCAGCGAGTAATTCGTAGCTTGCACTTTAACGTTACTGAAAATTAATCGCTGATTATTGTAAGTTCTGTCAAGTGTATAAAAGTTCTCTCACACGGTGAAATTTATTGGCATTCCAAACCAAAATATTTACACTACTAATTTACCGTTATATTTACTAAAAAGATTTGCAGCACTAAAAGACGACACAGAGAAAAAGATGCACAGGACGGCGCTACACTTTCAACAATGCTTTAATTCATGCAAACACACAGAATATATATGCAGCGGGTGATGGGAGGTTATCATGAGATGAGCTATAATCTTCCATATCTAACAAGGCATATTCATTACTGCGCAGCACCATGGTGACAGAACTCACGCAGTGGTCCTGTAGTGGTCCCATACACCGTGTAGCCCATAACTTGAAGATAGCCACAAAAGTCAAGGTTCCGGTGGTATTCTCCGCTCCATGCAAGCTCGGTAGGTTGTGCAAGAAAACGTCCAAGGAGAAGGAAGCATTTCTTGGGTGCAACAAGAATCACAGAAAGCTTTATGTGGCATGCACTGAGGGAGTAGTTTACAGCATCCCTCTCACTTGCGGCAAGGCATACATCGGCCAAACAGGCCGATGTATTAATGATAGGCTACGGGAGCACAAGAACTCGCTAAGGACTGGCACCGGCTCCAACCTTCCCTTACATTGCAGAAAATTGATGGCACGTGTCGAGCCCTTTTGTATGACACGACTGTTTTAAAACGACGTAAGGATGCTATCGCCCGACAGCTCATAGAATCATATCATATTGAAAGAACTGGGTCCCATCACCCGCTGCATATATATTCTGTGTGTTTGCAAGAATTAAAGCATTGTTGAAAGTGTAGCGCCGTCCTGTGCATCTTTTTTCTCTGTGTCGTCCTTTAGCGCTGCAAATCTTTTTAGTAACTATGAACCAACAAGCCCAGCTTGGAGTCTTGTTACCGTTATATATTAACATCACACACGTCAGAAATCCCTTATACTTTCCTCGGTTACAGGAAATCATTTACAATTAGTGGCGCATGCAGTAATACACTATCACATTCTATGACAGTGGCCGCAAAAAGCATCTCGGCAAATTCAATCCACTCAGCGCTGTACACGTGAACAATCAGCTTTCCTGTGCAGCGAGGTTTCCTGTATAGTGTCGGCGTGATCTCATTTTTGGGGAATACTTGTGCGTGGTTGTCTGGGCCAGAGTTGATGTGCACCCACTCTAAAGCAACTCGCCATGCAGTGCGCTGTCAGTGCTACATTTAACCTGCTTAACCCTCGAGTCAAGTAAGATATAATGAACCAAGACCCCGCCGGGGTGGCGCAGTGGTTACGGCGCTCGACTATAGGGACCGGACAGCTGAATGGGTGGCGCCGCCTCTCGGCGCATCGCTCAATCACAGGAATGCGCTGGCCAGGCCGGCGCATTGCCAGCGCATTGGAGGGTACTGTTTGTCGTTGGTTTGTGTGGAAATTGGAAATCCTAAGGTCTAGATGACGTTGTGCCTGAATATATCCTCAAGAGAACAGAAAGTTGGGCTGGTTAATTGTGTGAATATGTCCAGCGAAATGAAGTCTGGTCGAACAAGGCTGGAGAAACGCGGTGCGTTGTTGGCTCCACTGGCAGCTACGCAAACTCGTCGGACGTTTTTAAGTCGATTCATTTCTACGGGTTTCCACAGAAGCATGAGTGGCGGGTGACCTAAGCAGGGTTCTTTGAAAGGCAAAGGCATGAATCTACGTATTTGGTTACTGTGTGGTCATGGAAAGCTCCGAATTTTTAATATTCCGCTTGCTACCGGATGCTCTGTGCCTTCTGTTCCCCACGAGTGACGGCACGAGAGTCTCGGAGCCGAAGCCGCACTCCTTCATCTGTAGTCACTTTATTGACAATTGGAAATCGAAGTAACCCAACAGCGTAAGTTACAACGCTAGCATTTCCCCGCCTGTGTACAAGAAAGCCCCAGCACGGAAAAAGAAAAGGCAGCTCCACCATCGTCGTTCGGGCTGCGTTACGACCTTCAGTGATGGGTAGAGACAATGTTTGTGCGCATACTTACGCTGACATAGTCAAAGATAATTTACTTTTTTCTCTTAACAGAAAGAGCAGATAGGAGACTTGAACAATCCCTATTGCCATGATCTTGTCATTTTTCCTCTTTTCGTTTGTCAACCAATGAAAATGCGCTGAGAGCTAGCTCTGCGTTGATACTCTTGGAATTTGTTAACATTTGTTTGTGGCATGTCCATTTCACCTAATAAAATCACTCATTTCACAGCTCAGTCAATACCGCATGGTCACAAAATCTGCTATCGGCTTCATATAAAACTCGAACAAGAAAAAAAAAATACAATTTAATTTGTGGAAACGAGCATAAACGTAGCATTTTTTTTTTTTTTAATTTCGAAGGCCATGTAGCAGTTGTTTTTTTTTTTTTTTTCGCATTCACGTTGCGTCTGACACGGCTTTACGTATTTTCTCAGCAGTGTCCATTTCCTGGCACAGCTAAATACATGTGTTTCTCATCGGCGTTTTAGTGAACGTGAGATTTCCTGATTCTGGCGTAGTATGACAAGACCGTTTTATACCTCTCTCAGAAATTGATTCTAGGTATGGCCAATGTAAACAGATTTAGCAGCAGTCCGGCAAGCTGCAGTGACAAAGTTGTAAAAGGAATGGCTTTCAGTTATCCGGATCCCTTTACGTGCAAATAGAAAACTACCTACATGGTCGTGTCCCCTCACACTCATCAGGTATCGAGGTCAGCTAAGTATTGGCCCCGCAAGTTCGTGGTACGCTGAGAAAGTAGACCACCTTAGCGAACGAGCCATCAGAGGGATTCATTTAACAATAGAACGCTTTCTTAGTTGTCGGTGGCTTATCTTACAACACATCACACTGTGTTTTTTTTTTTCGATTGTATTTAACAGTTTGACAGTATTGGACTATTGCCTTCAGATGTTCAAGGCAGGTGCGGTCAATCGCATTGAACTTCCTGCGCTGAGAGAACGCTAGCAGGAAATTAAATTTTTTTTTCTTTTCACAACCTCCGCAGCATGTCGGGAGAAAGGCATGCATAGTATAATATTTTCTAAGTCAATTATATGTAGCAGCTCCGACGTGTTCAACAACAGCATTGCCGTATATGTGAAAATGATGCTGAGGTGGTATTACTCATTTGGCTTATATTATGATTAAGTTTGATGGTCTCAAGGCCGGGTTCAGTGAGCTATTGTAGCGTAATTGGGCAGGAAGTCCTGGAAGTATATGTGTGTTTGCCATTCCAACCATAAATAGGATCCTACTTTTGTCTTGCTTGTTTATTTTTCTCCTTTTACAGCTCTCGTTGCAAGGTTGAAACTGGAATGTCTCTGAATCGTTTGAGCCTAGCTATTACCAAAAAAAGACAGGTGCAGAATCTTTTTCATTTTACATGAACGCTGACCATTACAACTACCACGCTACACGGCTCGGCGGTATTTGATCTTCAGGCAGATTCAGACTAGACCTAATATAAGATAGACGCGCAGTGCAGGCGCAATTCCCGTCTTCGAAGTCGCCTTAACAAGTGCCTAACGAAGGTTTCCTAGCGCATGGCGAAATCACGCGCGCGGCATTTTCGAGTATATATACCAGAAATACCATGCGCTGGGCGGTTTAAAAAAAAACAACAGAAAATAAAAACATGCACACCTTGCCGAGAACGGCCCTTTTCTTTTTCAAGATTTCCCCGTCAAAAAAGACTCCTTGCGATTACTCAAAGCAGCTCAAAGCTCTCAAAGCCACACCGCAAAACGACGGGTATGGACAGGCTCAAAACGCCTCGCAGAACGGAAACGACTGCGCCGCTCAGCTGCCTCGCCATTCCGCTGTTTCGGCACTCCGCCGCGGGCGGCGCTGTTCCACCGAGGCGACGATGGCGCCATACAACGGGCGCCCGGTCCCTATACTGTTCCCAAGGACGCGGGATCGAATCTCGGCCTCGGCGGCCGCTTTTCGGTGGAGGCGAAAAGCAAGACGCCCGTGTGCTGTGCGATGTCAGTGCACGTTAAAGAACCCCAGGTGGTCGAAATTTCTGGAGTCCTCCACTACAGCGTCTTTCATAGTCTGAGTCGCTTTGGGACCTTAAACCCCACAAACAAACCAACAAATAAACCAGGCTGCCTCGATTCAATCTAAAGTACTGCAGGTCATAGCACGAACCTTGTATCTGCGTGGGCTTGACACTAAATTCACCGGTCTCACTCGCATCAGACATGCGCAAACTGTTTAAACGTCGATAAGAAAAACAAAGCTGTCATTAGGCAGGCCCAAGCATTAGGGCGTGAGCGCGGTACAGCGCAAGAAACGTGCAAAGTAAATATAGAAGACTGGTAGTTGCGTGCTTTGTTTTCCTAAAATCCGCTCTTCTTCTGCATTGGCGAAATTCTTGGATTTTTTTCTGCAATATTGCAGAAATACTGTAAAAGACACGTTTTCATCGCCTACAAACCCGCCATAAACTCGGAAGCAGACCTACGCAGCGTGCGTTTCTGTGAGCGCCGCCGGCTGCCGATCAACACTACCGAAATGCCGGTGGCGCCACCTCTAGGTCGACCTCGCGGCGAATTGTTAGCCGAGATCGCCTTTGAATCACGAAAGGAGGCTCGTAGCGGTAGCATTGATTGTACGATCCGCCCTCGACCGGTATGCTGCCGTTTTTCCCCGTCTCTGGCGGCAGGTTGGCGTACGCGGCGAGGGCGCGGCACAAGTGGTTCATGGGTCGCGCCAGGTTCGTCGAAGCTTCGTCGAAGCTTCGGCGTGCACGACGGTGCAGAATACGGCCAGCTGGGTGCAGATCAGGATGAGCCTTTGGAACTTATGTCCGAAGATAAGGATGCGGTCCAGCGGTGACACGGTGGCGTCGAAGCGATCAAGGGCGCGGCTCCAACGGAGCCGGGTGCGTCGAATTGGGATTGGTGTCCGCCCTTAACTCCGAGGACGACAATGTGGTAATGGAGAACACGCGTGGCCTGGACACTGGGGATAAGGGTGAAGTGACAGACAGGGCACCCGTGGTGGCCCTCGCTGATTCACCAGGGTGGTTGGACTGTCCGACGGCAACTTCCTTTTGTCGCCCTATTTTGGCGATCACGCTTGACAGTGGAGGGCCTCCTGCCTTTCTTCTTCACCACATTTAAACGATCAGGATCAGTAATGCCTTTTCCAGACTAAACCGGGTACAAGCGGGCGTGTGAGCAGGCCGAGTATTTTCTTCTTTCTCGTTGGGAGATGCGCGTTTCTTCAGGGGTCGAGAATGCGACCAATAACCACCTGAATTTAGCAGAGCAGCCATATCAAAATACGCGTGAAAGGCAAATTATTGGCGACACAAAACGTATTCAGTAAGAAGACATCTGTACCGTTATTTTTTTGTAAAAGAAAACGTTTGTTACCGGGATGGGTAAACTGGCAAGGTGAGCATGAAATGGGTTTCACAGGGAGCGGCGAGTGTCAGGCCATCGTAGCTCGAGGTCTCGTGCTTCGACCTGGTTCCCTTCTACACTGCATGCTGCGCCGAGACACGCACCGTAATAGGGGTAACAATATATAAAAGCGGGAACCCGACAAACAAGCAACGATTAATCTTTGTGCTTAGTTGTAAATTTTACTAGGCTTCATTTCAAGATGCTGAGAACTTCAGCAGCAATGTGCTTTTAATTCTTGCTGCTTGGACCTAGGCGTGTGACTCGGTATACCTTAATGCAGGAGAACTGCTACTAGTATTGCAAGACAAACTTCATCTATTTGCGATGTTTCCAGCTTAGGCGGCACGAACGCCCGTCTCTCTGTCGGACCGACTGGCTGAGGTTAATAGACATGATCAAGGCACAAACGGATGCTAGAGGACTCCTGAAACGCTCTAAACCCTCACAGGATACACCTGACACCCATCTTTGTACCATTTATAAGTTTGTGGTCTAATTCTTGCACCCCGCCGGGGTGGCGCAGTGGTTACGGCGCTCGACTACTGTTCCCAAGGACGCGGGATCGAATCCCGGCCTCGGCGGCAGCTTTTCGATGGAGGCGAAAAGCAAGGCGCCCGTGTGCTGTGCGATGTCAGTGCACGTTAAAGAACCCCAGGTGGTCGAAATTTCTGGAGTCCTCCACTACGGCGTCTCTCATAGCCTGAGTTGCTTTGGGACGTTAAACCCCACTAAACTAAACTAAACTAATTCTTGCCAGACCAATAATACCTCACTGCGGGACCGCATATGCGTGTTAATGTTTTGATCTCGTGCATTTGCTGGGATCAGAACAAAGGAGGCTCTCATTAAGGATACCTTCGTACACTCTTTACTGCGCCACGTTTGAACAAACCTGAATGTGCTGCCTCAGCCATGTGTTCATACTGCGATAAGCCTGATATGGTGGATCTATTTTCTTCTGTCCTGTCGCTGTTTTGCCTCCATCCAAAAACTCTTCTTTGAAATTCCTTGTAAAAGTTTATAACTTTCACGATTCCCAATTTACTCTCGTTTGGCGCTACTCAGCTGGGCTTTAGCAGTGGAACGGTTTACTCCGCTGTACACAAATTTATTAACGTCTCCGGTAGTTTCCTGCTAAGTGTGCCGATTACACTGTCTCGTTTCAATTTATTATCGGGTCGAAATGAGTTTTTTTTTTTGATCACAAGGATTCTTTCGTTAATCTTATTGTATATAATTTTATATAATGTTAAAGTGTATTTAATAATGTATATACTTTAATCATATCACGCAGTATAATTGTATTTCTTATTGTTACATGTGTGGCTAATCCCCCCTCTTGTATATGTGGCCACTATCTAAGGACACAAAAGCAACTATACTCTTGGGCACTCATTGTGCATGACGTATTTATGACGTATCGATACGTCATATCGATGCGTACCGTAGCCGTGACGTATCTTGTGCGACGTAGAGTCCTCGCCTCTTACTGGTGTATAGACTCAAATCTTTTATTTTGCTGTTAACTTGTACCACGTGCTTCATGCTAGGAATGTCTTTCGGATGCAATTAACAAGGGCACAAAAAAATGAGGCTCTGTATTTTTCTTGGCAATTGTGTAGTGTCGTACGCAGCTTATATTTTTCTTATTTCTTCGCTCCGATTCTCCACGAAATGCCCGTCGTCATGGCGGGCAACGTGTAGTTGGCGGAGAGGAGGACGGAATAGGAGCAGTAGGAGAAAGCTAACTTTATATAACAGCAAAACCAAAACTATACAAGAACGTATTAACAAAAACGAGGCACTTGCACTTCTACTACAAAGACTGGCTTAAACCTAAGCGCAGCTCGACGAGCTGGCACGCTAAACAACACAAAGGATCTAGGGTAGGACGAGAGGAAGGCGATGGCTACATAGTATGAAAAGGAATCAATAATCAGTAGTGCGACATCCCAACGAAAGAGCGAAGTAAAATAACAAATTATCATGTGGTCTCAAATGGCAGTAGGTTGTGACTGCAGATCATGTTAATGACGACCGCATGATTTTGGGGTGGTCTTAAAAAGCGGTGAACGCAAAAAAAAAAAAAAAAAGGTATTTATATGGCCACCATGGCATGGGCCAAGTGCTGCTTTTAAAAATATAGCACGTAGTCCACACGTTTTTTTTTTTTTTCAGTTCTGTTTGCAGTTATCAAGTTCACCCTCTCTCACACTTCTCAAATCAGCCAACCGAAGGGTCAAATAAAAAATCTGTTATCTTGAGGGCCATGTCAGATTTTCATCCATCAAGTTGCTTTACCTCTAGTAGTTTCGCGCCTGATTCTGGTGGGAGGGTATATACTGATAAATTGCCCAGTGAAGTACTTCAAGCTTTTATGTTTGCAAGGATGTTAATCTTTATTGAGAAAGTTAATAAAAGTGAGCCTGCTTAAAAGAGGATGTACAAACTAAGCAAGTCAAACGAGTTTAAAAACTCAGGCTCTAGAGCTTATTATCATAATGAGTAGCGTATTTTCCTAGCGAAAAAACAAAACAAAAACATTATATAAAGTATATTTTTAGACTGCAAAAAGTAACCAATCAGCATTATTGGCATCAACAAAAATGATCGATAAAAAATCAATCGTTTGGCACATCACTTCGTAAGGTGAAGTCCACTGCAAAGGCGCATCCAGTGCAGCGCCTATAGTTGAACAGCAAGTTGAACAATATGCCAAAAATACTCTTTTTCGTCAGCTACATAGAGCTGACGCTCCGCAACGCAGCATGAATGTCCTTCCATCTACGATGACGCCGCCATTCTGATGTCCATTGCAAGCCGATTCGGAAGTCATTGAAGCCTAGAGCATAATGCACTCGTCGTAATCGCTAGCATCGAGGAACTTCTCGTTGAAGAAATGAAGCAGCTTCCTGAGAAAGCGAAGGCGCGGGTAGGCGCCCTCGCCGCACATGTTCGCGGGGTCGTCGAGGTGGGCGTGGTACGCGGCCAGCCCGTACTTCACCTTCGGAATCAGCTGCTTGCCACGACACAGCTGCGTTCGAGAACAGAACGTTCAAGCAGAATGTTAAACTAAGGTGCACTAACAATTTTAGGCAATTAGCGATGTCCTGTTGTTGCCTCAGGACGACATTGAGAACAATGTCATTTAAATTTTTATCGATGTGATAATTGATTGGTTGTTTCTTGGTGATATTCAGCCGACGCTAAGGCGCATTATTAGCTTGGAAATGTGTTTCCTGCACATGGCGCAGTCATGAAGTCAAGGCGTGATAGGATAAACTGGTCCAATTTGTGACGTGAATGGTGGTGCAGCATATCTTCGAGCATCCATGTGAAATATTTCTTTTCAAGTATTTGCAATAGCTTTTAAAAGCAGTGGAGAACTTGCATTATTTATTATTGGTCTTTTCTGAAGGTCTTCAAATCTCCATTCTCCGAGAAAGTATAGCTCCGTAATTATAACGCGGTAATGTATCTACATTGATCAGCCTAAATTGAATATTCGGCGTTTATTTAGAAATGGGAGCGCGCACATCGCGCGTTACCGAGGTATAAAATAGAAACCAATGTCGAAACTAAATCACGATGACACACACTCTCTGCTGACGACTGCACGTAGAATCCGGACGACCGCTGGCCGACCCTGCGACTCCCCATCGAAATGGCTTACCGCAGCACAGGCCATTAATGCTTGTAATAAATTAAAACATGTGTGACACCATCACCTGATTACTATTCCTAGGTAAACATTCTCTTTTTCGGGCCACGTTGGCGCCAGCGCGGCAGCGAAAGACACATGTAATGTATCCCGAAGCAAATTACGTTTAAAAATAATCGTCAGTAGATTCAAACACGTGCGTCATTCCGTAAGAGGGTAGTTGATATCGTTCCTAAGAAAACGGCGGACTAGCGTGGCCTCCGAGATTCGTGTTTAAAATTTATTTTGACGCGTTCATTTTACTTGTGAAACTGACCGATGGTGGCGACACCTACATTTAGTATTTATGCCTTTTCTGCAGCTGATGAAAGCGCGCTCTTTGGTGAGGGTGGATAGGATTAGAATGCGGTGCCCTATAGAGACAGACCGACTTCTTTTGATGATGGGGCAACAAAGCCCGTAATAATGCCACTTGGCTGAAGTAAATTTGGAGCTTTTCAGTCTGACGTGCGTCTCAGCTTATATTGTCACTTCTTCATGCGATAATGTTGCTATAATTCAGTCGCTTTGGGTACTATCGTGCTTGCTTACTAATTGTGTCCGATATCCGATATAGAAAAAAGAGCGGCCGCAGAAAGACTGGTAGAACTGAATGGTAGTAAAATCGTAGGCTCCAAAGCTTCGCTAATAATCACCACCCATGGTATGGCCAAGGCCTCTTACATGGTGTACCAGCTCTGACCACCTTATCAATACAAACTTCTTAAGGCCCACCTTATTTTCTGCCGCCTCTTGCTATGCTTGCTTTCGCTTGTAATCAAACCTATCCTTCTTAGCGACCATAGGTTATCCTCTCTTCGCACTACATGCCGTGCCTATATGCCTATTTCTAATTCTTGGTTTGCTTTATAGATATTAATGTCCGAAAGCGACGCAGGCACAGCAGTCGAGCGCCCTAACCGCTGCACCACCGCGGCGGAGTATTTCTGCTTCATTATTTCACTAGAATGTCATTAGCGCGCGTTTGTTCCCTGACACATTCTGCACACTGGTCTATCAACTTTAATTATGGAAAAACAGCGCAGCAAAAACGGAATAAGGAAAGACTAGCGCCGACTATAACTGAGGTTAGAGCATTGCACGGGCTCGGGCTTACCCGAAAGCCCGGACCCGGCCCGGCCCGCGGGGTAGAGCAATTTATTGGCGGGCCTGGGCTGGGCACGGGCTTTACTGCCGCGGGCCCGAGCCGGGCGCAGGCCTGTGACAGAATGTGCCTGGGCCGGTCTCGGGCCTGCGAATGACCGGATAGTTTTACCAAACATCCACTGTTTTTTTTTTACGTGGTTAATAGGTGAAGGCACTGCCAGTTGAATATAGCTCTGCGGGAGACTGCGTGACATTCAGCGTTTGAGTTCATCTGCAAGTGATTTGAAGAAAAATTTGCAGTAATCGACCACTGAACATGTGATAGGCTATCAAATTTCCTGAGCGCCACAAATAGTACCTACGAAGACGACACCGTTACAGACACAAAACTTCATAGGTGTATACGTGTACAGGAGGCTTTAAAGACCTGCGCCATAAGAATGCGCAGAGCACGAAGGCTCTGCACTTACAAGTACCACAATTGAATAACTGCCCTTTGAACAGAGTATTCTTAGGTAACGCTGCTTTGTTGTTGCTCAGCGGAGATGTTTAAATACTTTTATGAAAATTGGTGCCTGTTCGTGCTCATCGCGTGACACTCAGCTGCTTCATATTTAATATTTTCGAAGCAAGATACCGCTTTAAAAGCTGAAATCATCGAGGTTGTGCTTTTCTATAATTTTTACTGACCCACAAATTAATTGAAGCCCATATCCCAATAATAGAGGACTAGCAACTATAGGCGCGTAGAAGTGAGGAATACATTATACTGTTAGAATTTTTACCGGACCCCAACTGAGGCTGTGGACTGGAATGTTGGATGCACTCGGTGCGCTTTTGTCCATAGCAATTTCTTTGTTTTTCAGTAAGTTGATTCATAAAAAACGAGGACTTTCAGCAGAGCCCCGTCCCCTTCTACCCATAAATACACATCGAAATCCACCGTGCAGACGACTGACTGAGGAGCGGCTTCGCAGGCTTCTTTGATCACGTTATCGCGTGACCTCTAGCAGCGAGCCGATTTTGAACTCAGAAGTGTTTTGCATATTCTTTTATAATTTGTACCCAGCAGCACCAGAACTAAAAACCATCCAATTAGGTTCGAAAAATTCGCATCCATGGAATCAAAGCCCCTGTGCTTTCTTCGGACACGGAATTAAGCAGCAACATTATAACCAACGCCACCAGAACTAGGAATTAAAGTTTCACGCCACGCTTATAGAAAGAGGGCATCTTTTCATGGAAATACAAAATAACAAGAACATCTGCATCTGAACCGCGTTTAGCTCATAAATTCGTTTTTCGGGCTTCGACCGGGCCTGCCCACTTGGCGGGCCGGGCTGGTCCGGGTAGGTCGTACTTTCCACGGGCTCGGGCCGGGCCTGGGTTTGTATCAGAGGAGGCCGGTCCGGGCTCGGACGACTAACGTAAAAGGCTGCCGGGCCCGGGCTAAGCCCGGGCCGATAATTACGGCTTGTTCAGTGCTCTAACTGAGGTTTATTACAGGAAGCAAAGCCTTTATCAGTCAAAAACACAAAATAAGAAATCCAGAATACAAGCTACTCAGCCAGCAAAGTTTTGCACGTGTCTAACATTGATAGAAAAACACTCTCTGTGGAATCATCATCATCAGCCTGACTATACCCACTGCAGGGCGAAGGCCTCCCCCGCATTTCTCCAATTAACCCAGTTCTGTGCTAGCTGCATCCACGTGGCCCCTGCGAACTTCTTAACCTCATCCGCCCACCTAACATTTTGCCGCCCCCTGCTACGCTTTTCTTCCCTTGGAATCCAATTTGTTACCCTAAGCGACCATCGGATATCCTCTCTTCGCACTAAATGTCCTATGGAATAAATACCCATAAACACATCTTTACTAATATCATCCCAGATATGCACTCTTCAGGTAACCTAATCGATTTTTTTGTAATTATAATAGATGGGTGACTAATGCAAGTACCTCTAAAGATATGTATGCGAAATTCATCAATTTTATCTCTTGCCAGCTGGTTTTTATACCTTAAGAGTGACTGCAGTAAACGGGAATGCAATGTAAACGAGGTGCAGGGAAGATCAGTTGATTATTATGACGAGTTGCTATGGGAGTTGAAGTGTTCTTGAAGCCCCTCGTTAACGCATCGTCGAGTTTGCACAATATATACAGCACCGCACGATAGCAGCAACCTATATACCACTCAATAACTGCGCGGAATTAGGTTTGAATGGTGCTTGACTGGATAACCACCATTCATGCCACGGTATGTTGTGCCAAAGTTCCTCTCCGTGTGCGAGCAAACTTCACTTAACTTACTAGGCGCTGACAAACAACGCTGACACCGGATTAGCCTGCTAGCTATTTTCTTTATTAAATGAGTCAACATTTGTATCTATCATAAGCCAACACCATCTTTCTTGGGCTCGCGGGTCTGCGGTTGTGTTTTACTCTTTTTCAACAACCTCGCTGCCTTCGCTTCAGTCTTAAAGTGACCTGGGTTTTATTCTAGCTATTTTGTCTGACAAGGTGTCATCGATCAGGTGAACACTAGACTTGCAAACGGCTGCTTCGGTGCCCCAGATTCCCCTACTTTCCTCCTTACTGCTAAGTCGTCAATGGGCTTCTTCCATAGTAAAGCGGTAAGCTGGGCTAGTTGGTTAACGTTCGTCTTCTCCATGAAAGGGTTACTGTGCTAAAAAAAACACACGACAAAAGAAGTGGTGGACAGGACGTGCGCAGACTCAGAACTGAATTTTAATGGCTGAAAGATCACAAATATAAAATGAACAAAAAGAGAACATCATGCCCCCAGGCCCCTTCCAAATGCATAGTAGCGCTGCCGTCATATGTTTGCGTCCAAATACTTCACCTCACAATCTAAAAATGCCACCGAAGGATCGCTAATACAACCACGCGCTCTCTTCTCGATAGTATACGCCTCGAAAAGCTCTCGTGTGCGGTGGTCCCTATGACAGTACAAAACCCTTGCCTTCTCTAGAAGCGGAAGGCAAACCTTCTTTGCCTTTTTTGTGCAAGCCATACGATGTTTTGCCACGTTGGAATACTCATCAGATGAGAGATTGCTAGAATGTTCCTGCAAACAAATATTAATACAACGTCCCATCTGCCCGACATATACACGCCCACAAGAAAAAAGAATTCTTCCTTTTTGCATTTCTCCGTTTTCCCAGGTTTTTTTTTTACCATGTCAAAGTAAAGCTGTCGTCCCCACAACATCTTCCTAATAGCTCATATCGGTCGTGGGCTCACTCTTTGATTTGGTTAGAACATCAGATCACAGGCTACGGATGCTCAACCACAAATATTCCTTACCTTATCCCGAAGAGAGGTTGCGTCATCGTACGTAATTATTCTACCAGCCTTGACGTTCTCGTAATAGGCTCCGATGGGAGTCGTGTTATGGAAGCCCCACGAATAGTCGGTGTCATTGCAGACCTGGAAAAGTGAAGAGAAAATGATCAAAGAAGAGAAAAAGCCTTTGAATACAGGTATTCTTACTCAACACATCCGTGCCCAGTTCCTTACCTGCCGTAACTAACGACACTAGTTGATTGTTATGATATTCCTCTGTAAATGGTAAAACTATCATTTTCTTGAAGCTTCCAATGTACTAGAGTGCTCAAACACCGGCTATGCAACCCTGATTAAATTTTGGTCATTACGTTGGAGTTGAGTTGGATTTAATGGCACATATATAGCTTGCTAAGGCTATCGTGCGCCGAACACAAGGTTTAGTGTGATATACGAGAGACATCTAAAAAGTTGCTAAAAATACAACTGGTTTAAAAGGTTTGATTATTTCAGGAATAAAACAACATATGAAGTACTGACGAGTGAAGCTTGTCCTAAGATTAGGCTGAGATGCAAAAGAATGTGTGCATCGAAGAACTGTTGGAAGTTTTTTTGTCTTACTTTGTACCAGTTTTTTCCATGAGCATAAAATGTGGATTATTGTCATCTCTTCTCCACACAGTCAGCATGCATATCTCTCCTGCTTCGCAAGAATAAATCTGTGTGCATGGTGTGTGTATTCAATGCGCAAGCGACAGATATATGACTTCAATGAAACATTCTTAATAGGATCATGACTTCCATTCTCCTATAGTGAGTTCCTTGGGGTAGCTTATTTTTTACATAATTATTTCATTCTGACTGCCATTTTTCTCTTACCTTGCAGTGTACTAACTTCAAGATATCTTTGTAGACAACAAATTGGCAGTTTTAAGTGAAGATTTCACACTGGCTGAACAATATCGTGGCGCGTGATGGCCTTAGTTGTCTATGCGCCAGAAAACACAACGCAGCACAATATCTTCCCTTCTCTGTGAACATTTGTAGCCTTCCCCTGAACGAATGACCGCGGGTCTCTGTTGTGTACCTGAGTGATGCTTACGAAGAGAGGATCATTGGTCACATAGCCGTTGTCTTTGAGCATGCCCACTTCCCTGCGGGGCTTGTAGAAGCGGCCGGCCAATGTCACCGAGAGAAATAACTGCGTGTAGCCCAAACTCCTGCTCGCCATGTGCTTGAGGGCCGCGTGAGAAGAATCCTGCGGTGTGTTTCGAAGTTCTTGAGGATCACAGTTAATTAGCTTCTTCCGGGCATAAGTGGTTCAACGACCAAGCGCGCATGGCGGTTGCCAAAATTTCAAGAATGTTTAGTCCGGTCATTCAATGACATTCTACAGGCATTCTGGAGTGCCTAACTTCAAGAAAGAAAAGAATGATTTTGAACATCGAAACCTATCCCCAGAGGCTAAGAGGTTAAAATGTGCTAAACGTTCGATTATAGGCGTATCTGCAGCGAATATATGCTGTCATGATGTTTTACCTCCCCAGTTATTACTTTCGTTAAATATTTCAACTCTGCATTGATTTCCGCAGTGTATTTTCCATGCGTAATATCAAAGGAATAGTGACGGGAGGAATTCGAATCGGGAGAATTTAAAGTAAAAAAAAATTGACTCATGTTTTATAGCGCAGAAGCACTTATAATTTGTTTATTTAAAAACTGAAAGAGTAATAAGGGGGAGGAACGGGCTACAAGGAATAGATATCTTTGTTTTCTAAGAACGCTAATCGACGTTCTCGACCATCATTTCTTTTTATTAAATAAAATCCTCATCTATAACGGTGAATATAGATATTCCTGGCGGCACTTACTAAGTTGAACTCGTACATGGTCTGGTTTATCTTCGTCGAGTTCCAGAAGGTGGGCGGCATAACCACGCCATTTCCTCGATCGTCGTAGGTCAGGTGTCCATAGATGACGGCGGCCGCAATGTGCATCCTTTCTCTGGGGAGGGATACATACACAGTTATTTTTTTGGCACAAACCAACGCATGCAGTGCGAATGGTGTTGGACACTTGTGATCGCCTACCAACCTACGCTCGAGCTCTCTGTTGACCGCAGCTTAGGTATTTCCTCGCATTTCTGAGGCGAAAGCTTCACTACGCCATACAAAGCCAAGGCTGCCGTGCGTGACACAAGCCGCTACTGCGCATGCGCCGTAACCATGACAACCAGCTATGCCGTTCCAAAGGTGTTCCGCCGCCGCGCTCGCTACAGAGGAGGAGGAGCAGGGTAGCGGCATCCCAGCAGATGCGCACGCTGGCGCGGAAAGAACGGTGGTTTCCGCACTACGCATGCGCGCGCCGCCGCGGAGAGCTGACCGAGCGGAGCAGGAAAGCGTCTACCGGCATCGCATGCCCAAGGCATGAATGTGGATTCTGCCTACAAAGAAGTAATTTTGACCACCTGATTATCTCAAACGTGCACCGGCATCGCACAGCCAACGAACGCCTCTCCAGTTCGCCTCCATCGAAACGCAGCTGCCGCTGTTGGCTTCGTAGTCGGGTACTCTGGTTCCGCAGCCCCTTTTGCTCCACGTTCGGTTCAGCAGCTATGAACCCCTCTAATTTTTTTATTGTTGGTTATAGCACAAACAATAACAGCACGTGTTTTGTTTCCCCATTGGAGTGATGAAAGGATAGCGATATGTGTAACGCATGCATGTCTTCAACGACATGAATGAGTCTTCTGTGAGATCTTCTCGGGCCACTTGAGCAATCGTAGCAGGAACGTATCATCACGTGCACTGTGTGCAAGGTTCACCTCAAGGATTACCTCCATTGGCAGTACTTTTAGCAGGCTGCGAATGCGGGGGTATTCGGCTCTCATATAATACGCATTAACGTCAACGCTGCGTTTCATGAAGAAACAGCTAAGGGGAGCTGTCACAATAAGTCAGTTCTTTTCAAACCATCTCGCTGCTGCTTCTGGCTCCCGAGAAACCATTCATCTGCCCTCTGCGCCTTCTGAAGCAGTCACTATAATCGATAACTGCAAGAAAAACTCTTTTTGACGCCGGCAGGCGTTGTTTCCCATGCAGTCGCTTTGGAGCAGAGCAGGTTCACTGAGCTCATAGGGGGCTAGATGCCGAAAGAGGACGAATAAAAGTTTTTACTAGATTTGCTTGGCCGTTTTTTTTTTCTTTTTTTTTTGTTGAGTGCTACAAGAGGTACTCGGCGATGTTTTCATTGTTATTCTTTTTCTTTGCCAGGTTTTTCTTGTAAAAGAATTGGAAGACGTGCTAAAGTACTTCTAATTAATATTGTCACGTAGTGGTGACGAGGTCGACGACACAAATGAAGGGTCGATGATTGCACTAAAGAAACTCTTTATTGGGCTGACTTGCGCCCGCAAAAGAACTAAGCAACTCGGCGGCGGCGATAGCAACAGACGTGCTCGTCGGTCGTCGGACAAAGAATGCCCGTCACACTCGTCAACGTTCAATTTAAAGGCTGCACAGAACAATCTAGATAACGTCGCAAACAGCTACCAGCACGAGCTGGAACATTGTAGAAAGACACCCGAGTGGCCGGAACCTTCGAGACAGATCTCGGTGCATCTTCCGCTACAACGAAAATGATAAAGGTGTGACTCACGACATCGAGCATTAACAAACAAAGATTACGGAACTGATACGCGGTCCAGAATCAGAGTGATAAGCCTGTATGCCGGCGGCTGTTAAAAAACAACAAATACAGATTTGAAGGTTTCGCGGCATTACTCCCCCCTTAAAAAAAACATCGCCTCGATGTTCCAAAACAAAGAAACAAACATAAACACTGCAAAGTTTAAACACCACAGATTCTTTAACGCGCGTAATATGGCTTCAGTCGTACAACATGTACAATTTCTGGCCGTGCGCGTCGCCGTTGTGATGCTGACGTTTCGTCGGGAATGACTTCATAGTCCAGTGGTCCGACGCGGCGAATGATTTTGTACGGCCCAAAGTATCGACGCAACAACTTTTTACTTGATCCGCGACGGCGAATTGGTGTCCAAACCCACACTTGGTTTCCTGGATTGTACTCTGCGTGGCGTCGTCGTAAGTTGTATCGTCGGCTGTCGGTGCGCTGTTGGTGTTTAATACGTAGCCGTGCGAGTCGTCGGGCTTCCTCTGCACGCTGCAGGTAGGCGGCGACGTCAAGGTTGTCCTCGTTGGTTACGTGCGGCAGCATTGCGTCGAGCGTCGTCCTGCCGTACACAAGCTTGAACGGGGTCACTCTGGTCGTCTCTTGGACTGCCGTGTTATACGCGAAGATCGCCGTTTAGCAACCTCACCTCCAAAGGTTGCTGCCTTTAGTTTCCCCTACGGGGGCTTGGGGACCTTCCGCGCACACTACCATCATAGTTACGTCCTGGCGACGCAAAGCGGGCCCTGTACGGCGATGGAGACCTGAATCGACTGCTTGGTGGCGCAATCTCACCGCTACGCAGATAGTTGTCGATTTCTTGCGGTCGTTCACCTGGGCGTGGTCGTGGAGCGTCAACTGCAAATACGCGGAGACCGATTCGTCGGTACGGGCAGTGCCGCAGAATGTGGCCGGCCTCACCGCAGTGGAAGCATAATGGCCGGTTGTTTGCAGTCCTCCAGGCGTCGCACTTCCTGGGGTTTGGGGGTCGTTGGTAGGCTTGGCGGGCGGGGGCCATGGGGCGGTTTTCAGGAACAGGGCGGTAGCGGCGAGGGCTCGGAAAGTCATCACGTCGGGGCGCAGAGCGACGTAATACACCAGCGTAGTTCATTGCTGTTGCCTTTTGCGCTGGAACAGTCGCAGCCGTCGCTTGAGGAACGCCCAGCGCCTGCTGGACTTCTTCACGGACGACGTCCGCGAGCGTCGCCACCCGGGGTTGTTGCGATGATGGCATCAATCGGCGGAGCTCCTCTCGTGCGATCTCCCGGATGAGGTCCTGAAGGTTCTCTCCACTTGTAGATGCGCTCGGGCTTAAGTAGTCTGGCTGAAGTGGCCGCTCGTAGTAGCGCATCCGGGTGTACAACGTCTTCTCGATGGTCGATGCTTCACTTTCAAATTCTTCCACATTTCTCGGCGGGTTCCGGACAAGCCCCGAAAAAAGCAACTCTTTAAAGCCTCGCATTAGGAATTTCACTCTCTCACCTTCGATCATGTTACGGTCGGCGCGGCGAAACAGGAGTTTCATTTCTTCTACGTAGACCAGGATGGGCTCGTTTGGTAGTTGAATTCTTGATTGGAGGAGGGCCTGAGCTCTTTCTTTTCGGACAAAACTTGTAAAGGCCATCAAGAACTGTGCTTTCAATATCTCCAAATCCTTGAAAGAAGGCTCGTGATTTTCAAACCAAATTCGGGCATGTCCTTGAAGAACAAAGTAGACCTGCCTGAGTTTCGCAGCGTCGTTTCAGCCGTTGAATTCCGCCACACGGTCGAAAAGGTCCATCCAGTCTCCAGCATCTTCATCCGGTCGTCCGTGGAAGCAGGGGGGTTACGGGGTTGGACGAAAACAACAGGTGCTGTAGTAGGCTGGGCCATTGTCAGCGTCGATGCCTTCCGAGATCAAATGGGGTCAGGCAGCAGACCGTGTTCGGGTTGTAAGCCTTGAATTCGGCGGCTGGCTCGGTGACCTGTAGGCTGGTCTTCCAGGGCGACAGAAACACGGCTTGGGTCTTCGCTTGAAAGATCAAAGGCCGCACCTCCACCAGATGTCACGTAGTGGTGACGAGGTCGACGACACAAATGAAGGGTCGATGATTGCACTAAAGAAACTCTTTATTGGGCTGACTTGCGCCCGCAAAAGAACTAAGCTACTCGGCGGCGGCGATAGCAACAAACGTGCTCGTCGGTCGTCGGACAAAGAATGCCCGTCACACTCGTCAACTCTCAATTTAAAGGCTGCACAGAACAATCTAGATAACGTCGCAAACAGCTACCAGCACGGGCTGGAACATTGTGGAAAGACACCCGAGTGGCCGGAACCTTCGAGACAGATCTCGGTGCATCTTCCGCTACAACGAAAATGGTAAAGGTGTGACTCACGACATCGAGCATTAACAAACAAAGATTACGGAACTGATACGCGGTCCAGAATCAGAGTGATAAGCCTGTATGCCGGCGGCTGTTAAAAAACAACAAATACAGATCTGAAGGTTTCGCGGCAATATGAATCATGACGTTGCTCCATTAGAGCACTCTGAGAAGAAACGGAGAAGCTCAGCATACTTACCTGATGTTATTGAATGCGTAGTACAGCCAGGCGTCCTTGCTGAATGACTCGCCGACGATGAAGTAACTCGGGCGCTTTAGTACACGGCTTCCGTGAAGAACATCTTTCACCTTCTGGGAAGTCGCAAAAGAGAGAGCAACACCATTGGTTCCATTTGTTGACACAATTGATTTCGTTTGAATAACCACAGCGTAGCTGCATGAATACAAAGTACAAACCAAGATGGCATATCCAGCTTATTCAATATGACAAATATGAGATCATCGCTAACTTCGGAGATTTATTCTCGATTTGATGAAATCGTTTTTTTTTTTCAGTTTGTAGTTCCCGATCCGTAATATAGGCTCATGCTGAAACGCTGGTGTTTTTTTTTTTTTTTTTCAGTGCGTAATTGAAGGTCAGTTCTGATTAATTAAGCATACCAGAAGCCAGAATCGAAACCTTGGTGGCGGTCCACTTTGGAAAAAAAATATTTGATATAACAACAATTTAACTCTTTACAAGCCATGAATCGGCAAACATGTTTATTAAAGCATTGAAATGTGAACTCGAAGATCTGTCGACATCCTGGAATATATGAAACGGTCCGGAAGGCAAAACATAAAGGTAGCGATACATTTTTATAGTTATGCCTTCTTCTCCAGAGAGGAGAGCAACCTACGTGTTAGCAACTTGACCCACTGTTTGGAAGGTACCTCATACCCAACAGGTATAGACAAGCGCATGCTTTCAATGGGAAGTTGTTTATGAACGCATCTGTCTTGCATAGAGTAACATTACGCCTTGACAAGAAATATATCTGCAGGCCATCTTTAACGAAACTCCTATTTCCAACTAATAATTATAAGAAAAATGTAGGCCACTGTTAAATTCAGTGGCAGACTTGATTACTTTGTAAGAACGCAGGACAATTTTCTACGCATAAAAATAATGCACTGTTCGTCTTAACATGTTTGCAACAGCACCCTACGACATTACTCATTTGTCTTACAACTGTAAAAAATGTATCACATCGTTTTCCTGTCAGACTTTACTACTCAATTCTAGCTTCGGACATAATTGGAAGCATAATTTTCCTATTCTTCGGAAAGATAGAGCACTCCACTCAAAGTATTCTTATAAGTGCCTCACAGTGTTTCATTTCACCGCAGGAGGGCCGCAGCTCTGAGCAGAGGTGGGAGATCAGCGACATATTGTTTACCCTCTCCGAAACAATTTGGAGCAAATGGATGGCGCATTTGGACATGTGACGCGTTCTCAAGAGCGCCCGTTCTCTTATTAAACCCCCCGCGTTATGATCCTCCGGTCTTTAATGGCATAATATCCTCCGACCTATGTGAAATGCGGTGAGCGGTGACTTCGATTGCTACTGTCAGCAGCTAGAGTCGCAAATACCAGTACTAGCTCTGTACTCGACGCGTTTTTACGGCTGTTCATCGCTACTGGGTCAGAATCTTACCTGCAGGATATGGAACACTCGTCTGTATTTTTCCTTGTTCAGGTCGAAGAACCTCAATGTCATAAAGGCGTAGTGGTAAATCTTTTTACTCCAGAGCTCTTTGAGGACCTTTCTGGTGGCACGATCTTTAAGGAGCTTGTGCGTGTTTTCTCTGAAGCTGTAATAGAAAAGCAGCGGAGAAAGCTATTAATATCTATCGTCACACTGTCACTTTTTAAGCATTTTTATTTATGACTGTGCGGTGAATGGTTTGAAAAGAAACGTCTAAATTTGTTCGAAAGTATAAAACATGTTCGACAAGTATATGAGTGTTGCTAGCAAAATAACGTACAGCATTCCGTGACATGCGGAATCACGGTTTTAGAAAGCGCGATCAAGACTGCTAGGGGAGAGAAGTTTAAACTGGTCAACAAAAGATGCTGTGCTTGCTGTAAAGGAACCCTCAACCGACCGCACTCACTCGTAGTCGAAGCTGAGGCCGTACTCGGTCTTTGCGTGCTCGGACGCAGCCTGCAGGACCAAGTTAAAGGTGGCCGCATATGGTCCACCGGGCCCTTTCAGTGCGGCGTGCTTGTCTTCTACAGCCTGGTAGAAGCTGAAGTCGCACATACCATCCTCCGGAAGTTCGAATACCGTGCTCAACGTCATATCGGCACCCAGGGTGCAGATGAGCGAGTTGTACGGCATCGCTGAGTAGAAAGAAAAAAACGCTATAATGCTGCTTTTCTCTCTGTTCCTGGGCATTATTTAGTAGTATTGATGCAAGTACTGTAGCGGAAATGTGGTTCATCGCGCCTACCAAAGGGGAGACTTTTAAAGAAAAACGAAGAAAAAGCGTGCAAAAAGCGCTCCTACTTTATAGGGCAACCACTTACCCGTGGTGGTAGTCGTGGTCGGTTTTGTTGGCGTTGCTGAAAAGTTGTTAAGCGGCGCTTTAAGAAATCGTCCATAAGAACGCAGCAATCTTGGCCTTTCCGCTCTGCGAACTGCGGGACATGCCGAAGGGAATATTTCTCGAGTACGGCTACTCTATCTTGCGTGAGCATTGTGCAGCGAACATCTAAATAGGGGTGATCACGTTGAGTCTACTAAGTCAAACAAGCTTACGACTTGCGAACTCTTCCTGAAATTCTTTCCTGCCCAGTATACAGGCCCAAGTACAAGGACGAGCTATCAAATAACAGACCTCATTAAGGTGTTCATAAATATTTTATACGATACGTCACATTGCACTCGAATTTTTCAACCAGTGAGGTATTCGCTGAGAGGGATATACAATGAAAAACGAGCCAAATAACCTGCAGTTGATGAATAAAAATCGCCTCTTGTGTCCTAGCTTATTTGCTCACCTTCAATGATTCGATTGCTTACGTGAGAAAAAGAACAAGGACTCCTAGTACTCACTCTTCTTTGTCGTGGCTCGCTTTGTGGTCTTTCGATTATCTGCAGAAAAAGTCAGACGGAAGGCAAGTGTTGGAGGCTGGCCTCCATGCTTGATATTTTGCAAACCTTAAACTTATTGAAACAGAGGTGAATTCGTCACACACCAAAACGCCACTGTCAAGAATCTCGCGTTGCTGCGCTGTACAACACAACATAAATAGTGAGTGAGTTTTTGTTTACTGCGTTCGCGATAAGTTCCATACCACCATAAAAAGGCGTCATCTTCGTCTTGAAGCATCTGCTGTGAAAAGGGGATATAACTAAACAGTCGTGTAAATCGAAGAAACAGTACGCAAGAAATATCCGGATATAACAAACACAAATGTAAC
>JAJIZL010125451.1:0-67270 GCA_023969395.1 Amblyomma maculatum | reverse complement strand
GACAGGCCCGGAGTCACGCTTCTCGGCTCTGCCCTGGCATTAAACGAAAAAGGGAGGGGGGGCGTCACGCCAGATGCTTCGCTCATCGTCACGTGGTTCAAGCCCGTAAATACCAAAAATTAGAGGGTCTCTTAGATGTGTCTTAAGGGGAGAATGACGAAAGCCTACCCTTTCTCTCCTATCATTTGCCTCTCATTAGGGCTGTGTGTTTAACCTTCACCAGCTACACAAGTATAACAAATATCCTATACCTACAATGGATATTTGCTGCACCAGTGAAGCTGGGGTAGATTAAAAAAAATGGCCCTATTGTTTGCCTTTTATCGGCGTTCGTTGCAGGGCTACATATAAATGTAATTGGTTTCGTCATCATCATCACCATCATCAGCCTGATTATACCCACTGCAGGGCGAAGGCCTCTCCCATATTTCTCCACTTAACCCGGTTCTGTGCTAGCTGCATCCACTTGACCACTTGACTTGAATTGGTTTACAGGAAAGTAAAAGCGCAGTATCTGTCACACTTTCTCCGACAAGTGTGCGTTTAGACGAATTTTGGGCGGTACACCATCGATCCTGTCGCGTGGTGTTCCTTGGACGCGTTCAAGTGGGGGATTACAGATGGCAGAAACGCTAGACAAGATGAGATTTCAAGTTGGTCGCTTCGAATTTGGCGGCTGGTGACGTCACTTCTCTGTCGACCAATCAGGTGCGCCGCTGGCGCGGACAGCTTTTGTCGACGACAGTATGAGCCATTAATGGTGGCGGCAAAACATTTATTGTGAGAACCAGGGTACATTATAAGGATTGAGGTGGTTCCTGATCCTGGCTGTTGTCTGTCAGGCCGTGCCTGTTAGCGTCCGATTCAGCCCAGTCAACCAGGATCTTTTGCGCTGCTAGGCTTTCGCCTTAATGCCGCCAATCTATGTGGTATTGGACATATGCGCAGCGCCCACGGCTAGCTTGCCTCCGCGCGCTGCCAGATGCTGTGTGAGCAACGTCACGCGTTCTCACGCATGTACTTCATGAAGCAACTCATGACGGTACATAAACTTTCTGCATTTTTTTTCTTTTATGCGATAGCTTATGCAGCCCATTCTGTCAAAACGCTGTCGACGTAGCCGTAGTAGGACCGCGTGTCGGAGGCTGCGTAAAAAATCGTGTCATGGTGATTCGTTGTTCCAGTGACTGATGACAGATTGGTGCGGAACAGGCGAAGAAGTAATTAAATTATTGTAATTAACTGGGTAATTGATAGTAAAGAAACAGAAAATGAGGCTGAATGGCATCAAAATGGACACCGAATACTTGATGATGCTAGTTAAGAAAATATTATAGCGTGTAATTGATCAGTAAATTTTTTGGAATAATTGAAAAAATGAAAATGCATTCAAAGCTGTCAGTGGAAAAGCAAAGTTGGCTTATGCAAAATATTGGTGTATGAAAAATAATTCTAAATATTAAAAAAACCTAAATATAAATTAAAAATAAAGAAATGCCCAAACATTTTCAGTGTGTGCGAAACGCTGTAGCTTCATGCATAACCTTAACGGCGGAACTCTAGTTTCACCCTAATTTTTCTCGCCCCGCCGGGGTGGTGCAGTGGTAAGACGCCCGACTACTGTGCCGGAGTTCCCGGGTTCGAACCCGGCCGCGGCGGCTGCGTTTCGATGGAGGCGAAACGAAGTGGCGTCCGTGTGCTGTGCGATGTCAGCGCACGTTAAAGATCCCCAGATGGTCTAAATTACTCCGTAGCCCTCCACTACGGTTCCTCTTTCTCTCTTTCCACTTTGATTCCCACCTTCCTCACTTCCCTTACGGCGCGGTTTGGGTGTCCACAGAGCAAGTGTGACAGTTACTGCGCCTTTCCCTTCCTGTGAACCAATTTTAATTTTTTAATTTTTCTTTCTGCGCCATTAATCTCACCATGAGTGATTGAGTGAGTGAGTGAGCGAACCTTTTTAAATGCTTCATCTTCGGTCTGCGCCACTTCAGCCGATGCTGACGAGCGGTTGGCGCCCCAAGTCCAGGGCACCGCTGGATTTCGCCAGCTTGCGAGCTCTTGTGACCAGGTAGAGCTGAGCCTCCTGGTCAGAGCTGGCCAGCAAAACCTCCCACTGTCTTTCATTTGGATTTGGAACTGTTTGTATTTGAGGTGCACTGCATTCCAACGTTATGTGGTACAGGATAGGGGTCCTACTGCACCATGGGCATTCGTCTCTGAATGTAGTGGGATTCATCACGTGTAATATGTGTAAATTAATGAAGGTGCTCTTCTGTAGCCGCCTCATATCTATGGCCTCCTCATTGCTGAGCTTTTTATGTGGCTCCGGATATACTTTCCGCAAGCCTCTGTAGTGCTGTAGTATTATGGTGTAGTCGGGGTCAAGTGGAATCAGGTCCTCTGCCGCGAGACTGTTGGGCGCACGGTAGGTTGTATGTCCTCGGGCTATCCTGTCTGCGTACAAATTACCCGTGAGCCCTGCGTGTCCCCGAATTCACACTAGTGTTTGAGTGTGTGGTTGTTGTTGTGGCTGTAGGAAGAAGGAAAAGAAAATGCACGGGCCTGCTACTGGCTCTGTAGCTGGGCCGTCTTTTGTTGGCTCGCTTGTGGAAGTCAGGATTTGGTGCGCTTTCTTAGAAGTCTTGCCCCGCTGAAATTTTGCATGCGGATTGAAAATCCGACAGTATCGTCAGACTCTCCCCCGTTTCTCTTATAATAAATAATAATATAATATTGTCACGCACAAGGTGATTGAGGATATCAAGAATAGCGAGGGGAAAAAACAGTTATTTGGTACTCTGCTTCAGGCTTTGTTCACAGGCAGACCCTTCTCAGAGTTCCAGGGTACGTCTTGCTGGCGTCCTCCGCAAAGGAGCTTGCAGGAAGTCACCGATGTCCTCAGTTGTCTCCTTGGTCGTGAAAAAAGGCTTGTAAACCCATGTACTTGATCTCAAAAAGAAGCTGCCGGATGCGCAGCCTGACCAGGTCTCGGGGGTACCTCTCCATTTGACGCAGCTCCAAGAAATGTTGTCTGCAGAACAACTCTTCCTCGTCCTCACGAGGAAGATCCAGCTCAAATGGAGCCAGGCCGTCAGCGCCTCCACGACGACCCATCATCCAAGTCGGGTTCCTTGAGTCCGAGGCGACGGGAAAAGAGGCGGCACATGGGGCCACTGGAGATGGGACAGCAGGGCCTTTCGCGCAAGACGTCTGGCCGCCACTGCAACCCGCGGCCATGGCATCTTGGTGGATCTCTGGTGGTCGCTCCGAGCTTGGGGAAGGCCGCGCTCTTTTGGGCTGCTGAGGATTCGGTGACATCCCGCTGTCATGACGGGGATGGGAAAAAGAGGAAGACGCCCGTTTTTGCTGCATCTTTGGTTGCGAGCGGGACAAAGCGTGGTACTGCGGTGGAAATCCGTTGCTTTCGGATGTCTGTGGCACCGGCTGAGGCGGCGGCAAGAGAGACGAGGATCCATGATTCTCGGAGCTCGACTGTTCCTCGTCCTCATCCGACGAGAACTCCGGGGACGCAGGTAGAATCACGTAGGGTCCTCGGGCATCCGAGAACACTGGATGCACGTCTTTGTCCTCCTGCTTGACGCCGCAGTGGGGCACGTCGACGGTCCCAGACGGCAGGCTGGTGGTGGACGGCAGCTGAACGCTCGAGTCGCAGCATATAACACACCGGCGAAAGTCCCACGATCGGAAATGTTCCCAGCGGGAGACGTAGGGGCGCGCGGTGGATGACTTCTTCGACGCTACCTCCCTCCTTAGCTCCTTCACGCAGTAGTCACGCAGGGACTTGATCTTGGCCTTTACGTTCACCACGGTAAACTCGTTGTCTCAGCCCTTGGCGATGGCCTTGATGGCGTGCTCGCGACTGTCCTTGTAGTACTCGGGGTGACGGCTGTCCCACAGCAGGCGATACATTCCGTGCAGGCTGATGAGTCTAGCCTCCTTCTCGTTCGTCCAGCACTGGTTGAGGCTGCGAGTAGCGCTGGCCCTGGTCGAGGATATATTAATATTATAATAATAAATTGATTCGCATTAAAAGGAAGGCGCAGTATCTGTCACACTTGTTCTGGGGACTGATCTATTTTGTTTATAGGAAGGGAAAGGCGCGGTAATTGTCTCACTTGTTTTTCTGCACAAGCGCCGTAAGGGAAGGGAGGAAGATGGGAGTGAAAAAGAAAGAGAAAAGACACAGAGAGAGAGAGAAGCCGTAGTGGAGGGCTGCGGAGTAATTTCGACCACCTGGGGTTCTTTAACGTGCGCTGACATCGCACAGCACACGGGAGACTCTTCGTTTCGCATCCATCCAAACGCAGCCGCCGGCGGTCGGGACCGAATACGGGTACTCCGGCGCAGTAGTCGGGCGTCTTACCACTGCACCACCGCGGCGGGCTTGAAGACTAGAAACCGCGCAGTGGCCGCCGGCACAAAGTGGCCAGGTATGGTTATGGTGATGACTTCCTTTTGTAGAAGACATTACATTGAATATGCCCTAGTCAATGAGGTTATGATGGCTATGCTGCTGGAGCGGAGGTCCCGCATACCCGTCTATCATCTATGCGACCGTGTGAAGGCTAGAAGGTTTGTGGAATCTTGTCGAAGACTGATTGATTTAAGGATTTTTGATTGGTTGATTTGTTTGTTATAACGCCCCAAAGCAACTCAGGCTATGAGAGACACCGTAGTGCAGGACTCCGGAAATTTCGACTACCTGGGGTTCTTTAACGTGCACTGACATCGCACAGCACACGGGCGCCTTGCTTTTCGCCTGCATCGAAAAGCGGCCGTCGAGGCCGGGATTCGATCCCGCATCCTTGGGAACAGTAGTCGAGCGCCATAACCACTGCGCAACCTTGGCGGTGCGTTTCATGTGTGGACTGTGTATCGATTTACTGCACAGATCATAACACAGTGTTCGTTCATCTGCATGAAAATGTGAAAAATGAAAATATACAATGATAAACCATATACGAAGAGTAGAGTAATATGCATGAGAATGTTTAAAATCAAATAAAAACTAAGCATAACAAAGTGTAAAATGCATGATAAGTATAGCAGGAATAAGCAAGTCTACGCGCCTACTTCGCATTTGATTAACTATGCAAATTGGCTGTAGTTCTTATTTCTGTGGCTCCTTGGGAAAACACAGTGACCCAGAGGTTCATTTGAAATCGTCGCTCTTTTGTGGGCATGCCTGGTATCACAACATAAATTTCTAGAAAAGTTTTGAAAATAGGCTGCTTTCGAAATGGAGGCGTAGCATACTTTTCCTACAGTTTTTAGTGAATTTGACAACATTTAATGAACAGCAGCATCCACGGGTGATCTATGAAACCAGGAAAACAGTCGGTAAGGTATACTTAGATGTGTTTTTATGGGTTCGGCCCTGACTCGCTCCCTCATACGTTCCTCGGTGTTTTAAAAATCGTCTGCCTTTGAATTACCATTTCATACATTCGCGGTCCCTTTTATGATATCCACGGTTGCTCTCCGCTAAGGACGACATCATAGGTACAATGTGAAATGTGGAAGAAGCTTGAAACGTTTTCTTTTTCTACGCACTGATGTGGGTACTCAGCCTACTTTTTATCCCCAGTTGTCGCAGCTTGATGATAGCAGGGTCACCGCATCTTGCTCTCTTCTTGCGCAAGCCTGTAAAGGCTGCACCTCTGCAGCAAGCAAAGTTATGTGACAAAGCTACACAAAAATCAGCCGGACGTGCTGTTTCCAGGGCTGCGCCCGCTATGCAATGCTGTTGATTGGAAAATGGATGGTTTACTCTGAAATTTTTTTAATGCGAAAGTATTGTTGACTCATGGGTGGCACGGGCAAAGCCTGTCACTAACCTTCTTATCAAACGTTTCATCAAACATGTCTGCATGAACCATCAATCATTAATTGCGTGGGTAATAATATACTATTGATGAAGGACATATGTATATAGCAGGAGTAAATATTCATACAGTAAAAAGTTTAAATTATTCGTTATTTATTAGTTTAACGAATTAACCTGTGAACATAAGCGGTGGCTAAAGCGTTTCCGCAGGAGCTGTTATCAGAACGTGTCCGCATGAATAACCAGGTAATTTGACCTACTTTGGTATCCAATATAATTCGAGTATGGCTGACCCGATGGTCATCTCCGAAATTTGGATAGACTATCTCCAAAATTTGGCCCCTTCGACCCGCATATTTAACTTCGTCAGAAATGGACCAAAATTGGTGTCTAGCATTAAAAAAAATATTACCACTTTCGTCTTACAATTTCCTCCTTGGTACAAAATAGCTCAACCTGCTGCTTTAAAACAGTTTTTATAATAGCATTCCATCCTATATATCTAGTATCCAGCAAAAACACTATACACGCTAAGCATCAAAATGGTGATTAACGAAGCGTGGTCAGATAAATCTACTCTTTCATACTGCAACACGTATAGATACAATACGAGAATTCTTAATATTATTTCATGATTTTTTCTACTCAAATGCATCATCGTCCATTTATATGCATTCACCTAATGCTAGTAGAACGGTTAGGGAGTATGAATGACAACAGCTCAAATGTGAGCTTTGGAAGCTCGAAGGAGTCATGGGAACATCGGATCAAAGCAATAATAAAGCTGTCCCACAGGATTACATTGTTGCATTCAACGCCTCAGCAAGTATACCTTCGGACTGTGTGGTCCTCTTCGGCAGAAGGTTGTAAAATGCAGACATTTTTGTCAGATTCCATTTCAGTTTCCTGCGTCGTATCCCCTGCTCCAACAACATTATCCGAAAAACAAGCGCAGTGCAAAGATCGAAAAAAAAAAAACCTTTTTTCAGCGATGAAAAGGTGGGCAATTTTAGAGAATTTGCTAATCTTATTTAAAGATTTTACTAGTGGTTGCATTCGGTTACATAGGAAACTACTGCGCTGTGTATCGACAAAAAAAAAGTTGAGAAATTTGTTACGTTAATTATGTTCATTTCCACAGTGCATCCGAACTTTGGAATTAATTCCCACTGGAGCAACAGTCTCTGTTATGAGTTTAGGATTCAAGAATAGTCTTGGCGTGAAGTTATGTTCAGTATGAGTTCAGTATCGTTCAAAACATGAAGCAAATCTGGGTATAGACTTTGTGCACCAGTCTGGAGCAGCGGTATACTGCTGGAGTGGACAGATCTAATTAATCCATACAAAAGAGGTTGCGAGGGACAAGAAAATTACAGAGTGTAGTTGAGTCTAATTGGAGTAGACTCCCCGCACCACTAATGTATCGCGGGTAACAAGAAAATTACAGACAAATCAGCTTACTATCTGTTACGTTAAACGTATTTACTTTGGTAATCGCTAATAGAATCAGGACAACCTTAAACTTTAATCAGCCAAAGGATCAAGCAGGTTTTCGGAAAGGGTACTTTACTATTGATCATATCCATACCATCAATCAGGTAATAGAAAAACGCTGGGAATATAACCAGCCCTTATACATCGCAATTATTGATTACGAAAGAGCATTTGACTCAGTGAAAACTTTGACGGTCATACAGGCATTGCGAAATCAGGGTGCATCAGGGGTACTGGAAGATGTATACACGGGCTGTACAGCTACCATATTTATGCATAAAGAATGCAACAGATTCCTTTAAAGAAATATGTTAGACAAGTAGACACGATCTCCCCAGTACTATTCATAGCTTGCTCAGAGGAATTATTCAGTGACAGCAGTTAGAGACAAGGGTAGATCAAGAATACCTATTTGCCGATGAAATTGCCTTGCTAAGTAACTCAAGGGATGAACTGAAAAGAATGATTGAAGGCCTGGACAGGAAAAGCAGAAAGACAGGCCTGAAAATCAGTATTCAGTTGGCTAAGGTAACGTTCAACAGCCTCGGGAAGAAACAGCAGTTTACGTCAGGTATCGAGGCACTTGAAGCAGCAGGCGAATATGTCTACTTAGGACAGGTAGTAACCGCAGATCCGGACGATGAAAGGGAAATAACAAGGAGAACAACTGGGATGGAGCGCATTTGGCAAGTACTCGCAGATTATGACTAGCAGCTCACCGGTATCGCTCAGGAGAACATATGCATCTCTTTCTATTGTGAAAAACTGCGCCGATTATGACTATTAATGCAGAACATATGCAACAGTTTCAATTTACCTGCGCTCAAATCTGGAGCTGAAACACGGAGGCTAATGAAAAGCGTTTTACGTAAGTTGAAAACAATGCACAGGGTTGTGGAACCAAAAATGGTAGGTGTAACTCTAGGAGATAGGAAGCACCCAGAGTGGGTCACAGAAATAACTCAAGGTAATGACATTCGAGTGGAAATCAAGAAAAAGATCTGACCATGAGCAGGGATTGTAGTGCGTAGAGAGGACAACCAATGGTCGCTTAGGCTGACAAATGGAATTCTAAGAAAAGAAAAGCGTAGCAGAGGGCGACAGAACGTTAGGTGAGCGGATGTGACAGGCCAGAAGCCAGACCAGACATGTGAAAAAAATATCCGAGTTGTCCTTGTCTATCGTCATGCCGACGCGGCTTTATAGAGACCCCCGCCACTGACGTCATGGGAAAAGGCAGCGTACTTATGACGTCGTCAGGAGAGTGTGGTGTTGCGATGGGGAAAAAAAAAAAAAGAAAGACCCAGATATTTTGTGCATGGTGAATCCGTTTCGGGCTTGCGTCAAAATGAAACGTTGCTATGAGAGCACCGCGCGGTAAGAACGATGCCGTACCGCCAATCCCACACTTGAATCAGCGCTGCAGTGATCGCGCACCAAAGAATGCCTGTATACTCATAACTGTGCGTCCGCAGAAAATATCGGACGCACTAATAAACATCTACTGTCATACAGAGTTTGTGAAAACATTTACCAGGCTCTAAAGTCAGTAAGCTGTCAGCCATAGTTCATTAAAGATCGCGTAGGAGGCTCATACCACCACGTTATAAAGGCTGTCAGCTCATGGTACTTTAGTGATCCAAAGAGCCCCTTGACGGGATAGCGAACAAGCATCTAAACTACTAAACAAATAGCCTTAATCAGACAGGAACTCTAAAAACATACACTTACTTCCTAATAGTTTCCTTAATTCAGCAATAGTAACAAAGAAGCAGATAGTCACACAAGATAAAAGACAACAAACAGTTTATTAAAAGCGATTTCTACACACAGCAACAAAGCTCCTTGTCAGGCACACCGGGCAGGAAACGTCGATTGAAGTCGTGCATAAAGATGGCCGCTCCATCCACGGACACAGCTGCGCCTGCTATGGCGAAAGAAAAAGAAAGCGAAGAGGAACTCGTGGTCACTACGATAAAAACTATACAAAAAAAGCGAAACCTTGTAGTACGATTCAAAATAAGAGCACGAGATTTGCGAGCACAACTTCGCGAACGAGCGAATTAATGAAAATGTCCGCAAAGTTCTGAAATATAAGGATCATGTACTTCGTCAATTTACACCGACCAAACGTTACATGGAGATCTAATATAGGACGAGTTTCAAGCACTCAACATTCTACACTGATGTAATGTGCTTACCGTGCAATAGCCTACTCATGTCAGGCTCGAGTAGCTCTCGTGGCTGCTTTCGGAGATCCTGGAAGCGCCTGGTGCGGACTCAGCAATGTCGATGATTGGTCTGAGCAAGTACTTAGGCATGAGCGACTGCCTCGAGCACAAGTGCGCGTGCGTATCACTCACTGCAAATAACCGGTAAGGCGATGGCGGGCGCTCGCAAACGACGCTCAGGTTGGGCAAAAAGCCAGTCCAGGATGCCTCGTCGGATGAGCGCCACGAGTCCTCTGTAGCCAAGGAGTCATCTGCATCGGTACTTGGCGCGGACACTGTGGACGAGCAAAAACTGGGCTCCAGCTCCGAATATTGTAGACGCCGACAACAACTCGGTGCAGAGATTCGAGGAGGGTCCCTATGTAGCTGCAACAGCGGTGAGACGGAGGAGTCGGACCCGTTACTGCTCGCTGAGGCATCGTACGAATGACCGGAACGAGCAGGTGAAGGCGTCGACGAGCAAGGGCTAAGGTACCTCGTAGTGTCGAGGTGCTTGTCCGGTTTTGGTGTGGACACTCGCGTAGGCTTGAAGTCATCGATATCCATCGTCAGGTCGCGATATAAGACGAGACCGTCCACGCTGCGCTCCTTGCTTAAAATTTCTTCTCGTACATCTAGGACGTCGACTGCGAAAAAATGAACAAGATACAACGTCACAAAATATCCAACCGATTATCATATATCTAAAGAACATCTACGCCGGAGATGAAGCAAAAAATAGCAAATACTTACAGAAGTAATGAAAGATCTCTCCGGGAGCAGCGGCATACATTTCCGTGGTAGAGAAAGAGCTGGTTGCACGTGCACACTCACGCCTTCGCAGTAGGCAAGTGAAGGCCGCACAGTAGCTTGGCCCTTATATACCTCCCCCTCTCTCTCTCAGCCTCTCCTCCTCTCCGAATCTCTCCGCCCTTTCCACAAAAGGCTCGGAGCACGTGCCCCGCCGTGAGCGTTGCGTTTTCCTCCTTTCCTCTGGGAAAGGGGGAGAGCATGTTGCTCGCTGCCGCTTACCCCTGCTCTTGATGTCAGTGGAACTTCTGTAACTCTAGCACGGCGTGAAAAGTTATACAGGACCTTGTTTTCTTTTACGTCGTCCCTGTCTCGTTTTCTGCACTGGGTTAAGTGTTTCAGATAGGAAACACTAACTGGAAACGAAAAGGCACACCAGGCAGCGCGCGCAGCAGCTCTTTCCGCACCTTTGCCTGGATCCACATTCGTTTCCGCTTCGTGGCCCCCTGAGGACGTTACGCATCCGTTGTCGCCTCATATGGATAGGGCGGAGACATGGCATCGAGCACAACGCTATCGTCGAAGCATACTCCAGCACTTGGCCAACCCTGAGCAATTATATCGCTGCCCCAATAGCTCATTCCGGAGAGTGGAGGCAGTACTCCTTCGCCGAGCCCAGACTGGTCAGCTTCTGTCACCCGCGAAGCTGCACCTCATAAACCCGCAGGTATACCCTTCTCCTCAGTGCCCGACATGCCCGGCCAGAGGCCCGGCCGAACATCTCCTGTGGAGCTGCCCTACTTTTGACGCAGTACGGGAGAGAGCACTCAAGTCCCTGGGCAGGCTTCGACCTGCAACCCTGCAGGCATGGGTCGATCCCCTATCGCACATCGGGCTATCAGACGCAACCCGGCTCTGGCGAACTTTTCTTTCTTACTTCAAGGAAGAAGAACGACCAGGCCATTACTTCGCGGAGCCGACCTCGGGACGACCCTACCTCGAGGAAGAAGTGAACACCGGTCCCTCATATCTATCCCAACCTTCACCCCTACCCCCACCCATACCCTCACCCCTACCCTTAACCGCTCCCCCACACCTACATTCATGAAGCAACTTAGTTCTGCCGCAAGGTAAACGCCTACCGTAAGCAGAAATAAAGACGTAATAAAAAAAAAACACTAACCAAGTCTTGTTCTGCGAGCAAGGGGACATCGATCCGAGCTCATCACGATAGCGCCTGATGACAAAAATATCCCACTCAGTATAGGTTTTTGGTTCGTGGGGTTTAACGTCCTAAAGCAACTCAGGCTATGAGGGACGGCGAAGTGGAGGACTCCGGAAATTTAGGCCACCTTGGATTCTCAGCAAGGGAAGAGTGAAGCTTGTGAACTACGCGAGTAAGTAGTGTTCGCGCTTCGTCCTGATCCCTCTATCGCTATTGATATTGCAATGAAGCGATGAAAGGTCCCGAAAAAAAAACTTACTTCAGAAAAAAAAAAAAAAAAACCTTTCTGGCTTCTTCCGAGAGGCGAAAAATGAATATAAAACAGACATGATCTATGAGACCTCTAAATAAGTTATTAACAAAATATCTGAAAAAACATTCCTAATAAAACGACGGCTATATCAAAGAAAAAAAAAATCTCGAGGAAGTGCGGCTAATTTTAGTAACGTTTGGGACTACTAAATAGAGTCGGGGTTCACTCAATACTTCACGCTTATCTGTCAGTTTGTATAAAGGATTAAACGATACCACGTGGCGCATATTTCTTCTATATTTAATCCGGCTGCGAGGATGGAGCCCCCCACACCCACCCCCGGATCAGGTGGTGGAGTTAGAAACTTCCAAGTCGATGGGTAAAAGCCCTATGGCATGGAAGCACTGTAGCTAGCCAGAAGTCAACTTAGTCTACATCTTACAGTACACAGAATCGCGAAACACGAAAAAAGCCGCTGGGTTCAAAAACACAAATAGGCTAAAGCAATGAAAAGATGAGGTAAGATGAAAAATAGTAATCGAACCCCCAATTTACCCCTGATGAGCTGGGAGCCAGGCAAGGTGAAAACTTCAGTTTGCAGTGCGTTTGAATGCACCCGTTCGGGGACATTTATTCCTATTTCGCATTTGGGGAATACCTGATACCGAATACCGAAGACTAGAAACCGCGCAAAGGCCGCCGCCACAAAGTGGCCAGGTATGGTTATGGTGATGGCTTCCTTTTGTAGAAGACATATTACATTGAATATGCCCTAGCCAATGAGGTTATGATGGCTATGCTGCTGGAGCGAAGGTCCCGCATACCCGTCTATCATCTATGCGACCGTGTGAAGGCTATAAGGTTTGTGGAATCTTGTCGAAGACTGATGGATTGATTAATTTGTGGGGTATAACGTCCCAAAGCAACTCAGGCTATGAGAGACACCGTAGGGCAGGACTCCTGAAATTTCGACCCCCTGGGGTTCTTTAACGTGCACTGACATCTCACAGCACACGGGTGCCTTGCTTTTTGCCTGTATCGAAAAGCGGCCGCCAAGGCCGGGATTCGATCCCGCGTCCTTGGGAACAATATAGTCCTGCGCCGTAACCAGTGCGCCACCCCGGTGGGGCTCTTGTCGAAGTAGCTAGCATTAGCGAACGCTTGCAAGCCTCGGACACCTGAACTCTCCATGCCGCCCGACAGACTCTTCGAAGATTCTTGGAGGGTTCAGGTGCCGGAGGCTGCATGGAGAGTTCAGGTGTTCCAGGCTGCATGGAGAGTTCAAGTGTCCGAGGCTTGGAAGAGTTCGCTAATGCTAGCCACGCCAATCAAGAATTTTTTAATACTTAGAATTGTTTTGTTCATGCGTGGCGTGTACAGAATATATTATACAATAAGTATTATTGTTTGTAATGAACAAACAATAAAATATTTTGTGTACAGATTGTGTCTGCAGTTCCTCTGCAGCTTATATCGACTATAACTACACTGAACTATTTACATATCAGGTGCCCCAGCTAACTTGTGCCATGGATTACACAAATTATATATATATTTGAGGTAGGCCACGGAGACCTCTTGCATACACGCGTAGAGACAATTTTTGTTTAAAAATAATTAAATTATAATAAGGTTATTTTGCTAATTACTAAATATTGACTTTAGAGAATAAATGCGATTGCCATGGTTGGATATTACATTCAGAAAACCCTATTCCATTTATATGTGATGAAGAAAGTAGCCCATGTACTCTTTTTTCAAGCTCCAAAGAAAGCCCCGGAATTACAATTTCACGTGACTAATTCATTCACGCGTCACATTTGCGCTGCTCTCAATCGTGACTCGAATGAAGGAAATCAGCAAAGCAAAGTGATAAGGCCGCACGCTGCCAGCAGCCACAAATAAAGATTACAAGTGTTGGCGGCATTGTCATGTATCGTTAGATGACGTATGTCCAGTAGGATTTCACAATTAATTGCAAATTTTAGTTAATAACCGGTAATTAGTTAATTGTAGTTAAGACTCGAACTTTAGACTACGATACTAAGTCATGCACCATTGAAAAGTGCTAGTAGAATGCTAAATAGAAGAATGAACTAAGCAAAAATCACGTAAAACCGAGCTAACAACTCCGCTCAAGAAACACGCAAAAAAGAATAGTAAATTTTAATCCTTATTTTTACGCATTGGCTGCAAGTAAGGAGACCTAAGTGCTACCGGTAGTGTTTATAATATGGCGACATGTAAGGTTTTGTTTTCTGAGTTATTTTGCCTGACTGCAATTTGTCAGGCGACTGCGTCAAGCAGGTCGCATGGGGATATCATTGCTCGCGTGCGCCTACCGAAGTCGCGGCTGTTCAGTTCGCTCTTTAATCTCAGTGTATAAATAATGGTAGTTAACTAGGATCTGCAGCTAGTCCAGTGAAATCGTACTCAATATCAGCTATCCAACAATATGTGACGAATCTGTAGCCTACATTCTATATTTAACAGCAATTAATTAATTAAAGGTGATTAAGACCTGCAGTTGGTACAGCGCAATTATGCTTGACATAAGCTATGCAAGGATATATGAAGTGATGATACGGCATAAATTTCACTTTTTAATTGTAAATAACTAACTGTAATCAATTCCGACGGGAGGTCAGTAAAAATATCAGTTAATCATGTTGTCATAAAGGGTCAGTAAGACACGGGGTCATGCTCAGCACAACATAGTTCACCACAGTTCCCCGCAGCACACTATACTAATCGAGACATGACGCATTTTGAGCTGGGCTGAACTTGAAGGTCATCTCAAGATACCGAAACTATCCCCGGGTTTGTTCTGAAGTATAGTAGAGCTATCGATCTGAAGGTTATGGGCGCTTCGCCTTCAGGTATACTAAGCGATGGCGTTAACTTCACCCGTCTGCGGCTCCCCTTGCTGTTCCTTGTTCACGTACATATAGTGTCTTCTTGCTAATCCCTCCCTTAACAGATGCCTCTAATACATCATACATTCATATTATTATGTATATAGTCCTAAGTTACCACAGTATAGCTACCGGTAGTAGTCGACCTCCCGATATCGATTAGAAGCCCGGCTTTACCCAGTCGTACGAAAGTGCCAGCATGGCCTAAGAGGGTTCGGCATCCAAAAGCGCTGGAAGGCTGATATCTATCCCATCCTCCCACATCCAATGAGCAACCAGAATTGGCAGCTGCTCCCAACTTTGCAGAACTAAAAACCGCGCCGCGACCGCGGACACGGTTGAAAGACAAGGGTTCACTAACAACTGAAGGTTTATTGAAAAAACACTGGTAATACATTTTCCAGAACAACCAGGAAAGAATTTGTTTTATTCGCTTCCACAGGATAAGCTCCAAGAATTCGAATTGTGGAGTATATATATGTGGAATCTTTTTGGAACTATCCACGTTTTTACCCAGACTCGACTTCTGTTGAGTGTGAAGGAAAACTGTATGCTCAAAAAAAAAAAATGGTTGGTTTATGGGGTTTAACGTGAGAGACTATGAGAGACGCCGTAGTGGAGGGCTCCGGAAATTTAGACCGCCTGGGGATCTCTAACGTGCACTGACATCGCACAGCCCACGGATGCCTTGCTTTTCGACATCGAAAAGCGGCCGCCGAGGCCGGGATTCGATCCCGCGTCCTCGGGAACAGTAGTCGAGTGCCGTAACCACTGCGCCACCCAGGCTTTTTTTTTTCTTTATTACCAATTTTTTAAGCACACAGCATACACTCTGAATACACAACAACAAAGCAAAACAAAAGGAATGCTAAAAGCACTAGGCATGTTCTGCCTAAAGCGCTAGATTTAAAAGTGCTTTACTGAAGCCAGCTGGTCCAGTACAGGTAGCCACTCCGGAGAATTATCTTGTGCGCGTGCGCATATATCGAAAGTAGCTCCGGTGCTAAGTAACATTTTTCTGTGTCGTGTAGATAGGACAATAAAAACTAAGTTAGGTGCATGCGTAAACAATTATATAGGTATGTTGTTGATTGTTTAGATTTTCTTGAGGTTGGGGGTTTTAAAGGACGTGCGAAAGACATTTTGGTGGTATTTTATATTAGTCACGGGCTAGGTTTCAAATTTGCTTTCAAAGTCTCAGAAAATAAGCAGCTACAGTCCTTAGACATAAGATTGGTTTCGAGCTGTGATCCCGTCTGCTGGTCTTTCCAGCAGCGCTCAGAGCCACCGTTGCTTATTTATCGTTCAGCCCAATCAAAATTAGTTAATTGTGGAACAGCTACTGAATGTTTAGGATGACGACTTTCAAAATCCTATTAAATGCAATGGAAAATAGTTTTCGTGCGAAAATTTGTAGTATCAAGTTGACTCATCCCAGTGACAAATGAAGCACGAGCAAAACAATGGTAGTGCGCAGGAAGGCGATGTTTTAGTTGTATGCAAGGGAGATGTATATCACACTTGATTTTCACTTCGCAGACGCATAGCAGTTTTTACTACTTAGAATCTACTACTTCTACTACTAAACGGTGATTACTACTTTTAAGTAGTAAATCTCCATTCGAATTTCTTACCTAAGCACTTATAAGTTGTTTCAACGGTATGCGTTACAGTTATTCCGCTTGCGTTTATTAAATTCACGTTGATGGTACATTGTTTGTCAGTTGTTGTTGCTTCTGTTGCGACTTTAGGAGGAAGGTAAAGAAAATGCACGGGCCTGTTGACTGACTCGTGCGGCCAGAGGAGAAATGAGAGGAGAGAGAAAAGAAAGTGAAGAGAGAGAAAGACGCGCACCGCAACAATCATCGTCCACCACCGAAGCGGCGGTGGGTGTAATCCGGTGCAATGATGGGCTTCTCTATAGGTGCATACAAATGTCGGAGGAAAACGAGCCCCCACCGTTTGCCTGCCCCTCAAGGCCGTGAGCAGAAGTTGATGTTACTACGTACAACTATTTACGTACAACCGCTAACACAGTGTTAGCCATGCCGAAAAACCCACCTGTACAGGTCGCATATATCAGTTCTATATACGTATTTTACAGCCTTTTGATATTGAAAAGAAAAGCACCCGGTATATTGAAATTCAGCTCTCCTACTAGGAAGTGCTGCGCGGTTGTTTTGATCCCAGCAGTTTGCTCAACAACTATTCGATTTATCCGATCGAGCCGTCATAGGGACTGTGGGCTCGATCATGACCGGTCTCGGAACCGGCCATGACTCGACTTGTCTAATGCTCGCCAGTGTCTATAAGCCATCATGTATTAACAAGCTCTTTTTTTTTCTTCGTGATAAGGGCAGCTTTAAAAGTAAGGAAGCACAGTAATCAGATGACACGAGAAGGTGTCCTTATTTCATGCCGCACCGACTGCGACATTCGTTTTCAAATGTCCGCGGGAGATATATTAGTCCTAATAACATCCTCGAGATGGCGCCACAAGGGCCATTACCAAGGGGGTTTTGTTCTGTCGAACAGATCAATAAATGAGTTCTTCAGAAGGATTGTTCTCGAAAATTGTAAATTTTGATTAAACATTCTTTGTGAAAGAAGCTGAGATGGCTAACTCTTTTACTTAAACAACAAAGTTTTAAGAAGGTTTTCTCTTATTGGCAAATTTTAACCAATAACAACTCTTACAGATTTTTAACTGGGAATGACGCCTATATATACTTGAACGCAAGGTATCTAACCGTACTTCCAAAGTACATATACTAAAATTGGAACGATACAGAGAAGATTAGCATGGCCCCTGCGCAAGGATGACACGCAAAATCGTGAAGCGTTCCACATTTTTTTTTACATTTTGTGCATAATGAAAACCACAGAGCCGCATTTGCATGCAAGCGCGTAATGCAAGCATGATAAACAGATGGACCCTGTGCACAAGCCAAAAGTGCCTAACGTCACGAGGCTACATGACATGGCAGGAGCTGCTAACTAGAGCTTACAAAGTTATAGTTTGAAATATGTTCCAGTACATTTGAGGTCCAAGTAAGAAAGGTTACTCCAAGGCCATGGAGGCACGTATGTACAGTTTGGTTAATGCTAGGCTTACAGAGGTCTACGCCAGGTTGTCTTTCACATAACAGAGCAGCCTACGAATGTGTGCTAATGAGTATGCGTGAGATAATTAACAGAGACATGAATTAAGGAATTAGTGATTAAGTTTGTAAAGGCATGTACATTAACGGGAATCAACAGTGGGATCTGCAGACAAGAGCCATTAGCGCTAGCGCATCATACCCTTACAGGTGGAGGTTAGGTATCTCCCTAATTTTTAAGATGAAAGCCTTTAGAGGCTCATACTGTCGTTGAGAAAGTGTGTCCCGCTTTTGCGGCGACTGTCACGTGACGTTCCTTGGCGCGCGTTCAAGCGTGAGATTGCAGATGATGGCAGGAACGCTAGACAAGATGAGACTTCTCAGGCTTTAGCCTTTCACTACGTTAGTCGCTGAAGTCCCTCGTAGTTTTTTGTTGTTTTTTTTTTGTCTGCTCAAGGCTTAAGTCATTTTCTTCGTTATTCCAGGTGAAGAAGATGTGAAAATGCTAGCACTAAGATGCACGAGATCATCCTTAACAAGGATGCTGGTCTCAACAGCGTAAAAATATATTTCACAGAAAATGGGTGGCTGGCAGTGCTGTCAACAGTTGAAGCTAAGCGGAAAAGCATGAAATTGAAATACAACGAATGCAGAGATATGTTGTGAGACGACCAGTCTGTGGTATGCCCAGTCAAAAAAATTCAATGGGTCCATTTGGAAATTTCCTAATTGAAGTGAATTGGTCAAAAACCAATTCTGTTTTCGCCATCCATTGGGCCTGACCATTTGATATGAATTGGTGCTCCCAATTAGAAATAATTGGTCACTCATGAAGACCAAATGGTTCACCAATCGAACTCAAATGGCATACCCATTGAGTCGCGAAACCAACTAAAGAAACCAACTGGGCTTCCCAATTGGACAAACCCATTGGACAAACCATTTGGGATTGGCAGAACCAATTCAATCTGACTGGTCTCCCCAATAGGACCCATTGATGTTTTTTTACTGGGTGCGACATCTGTCTTCGTTAGTTTCATTAATTGGCCAAAGAAGATGGGGCTTGTGATTTTGTGAGATATGCAGTAGATGCCACCTTGCCAATGAGCAATTGGAGCGAAATAAGTGCATTTCAGAGTAAGTGCAGAGGAATTTCAATAGAGGCAAAACAAAGGCTAGCTGCCATGCACTCTGCGGTATCAGTGCGTGTAAAAGAACCCTAGGCGGTCAAAATTATACCGGAGCCCTCACCTATTGTGTCCCTCATCGTCATACTTGTTTTGGGATGCTAAATCAGATATTATATATCGCATCATACTCTGAGTAAGATGCTGTTCCTAGTCAGTTAATCATACACAAAATTACCTATCTTTTTCTGCATGGGACATCAGTGTTCTACAATTTTATTTTACCTTCATGAAGAATATCACACTGGTTCACATGATATGGAACTGCAAAGAGCAAATATAGAAATATAAAGCTCGAGCGCTCAGCCAAGCGCAGTGGGAGGCACAGCTGGCCCACACGGGTCTCTCTGAGCAGCGCAGCCTGCTCACCAGGGCCCGGGAGACAGCCTAGGCCAATGGTATCCTGGACTGAGGAAACCACACACGCTATTCCGTTAAACAATTAAAGTTTACTCTATCTCTGGCTCCACATGGTGTTCCGTCCACCCTTGATATGTGTCACATTCACAAACTTGATTATGTATTTGTCTAAGGGCACCTGTGCATGCGTGGAGGGGACCATTACATTCCATTAATCGGAACTGAAATGCATGTTCTACATCATTCCTGTAATCAATTGCCTGCTATTTGAACTGACCAGCAATGGTGCAAATTTCAAAGTTCAAATTAGCAAATGAATCCAAGAAGCAAGCCATGCCAAGAAGTGCTTCGGTTTCGTCTTCAACAAATCTTTGAAAGCTACAATTATACAAATGTTGCGAAACATAGACGATAGGTTACAAAATTTAAAGAAACACACATCCTACATGTGGTACGTATGTAGGGTTTCACATCCCAAAGTGACATATGTAGCTGTTGAGGATACTGCAGTGGAGGGCTCCAAATTAATTTGACTACGAGGTAGGTTTCCTTTCTCTCACTCCCACTCCCGCGCAAGCGTTCCCGTGCTGGCCTCTCTCATCCTCCTTTCCACCTCTCCGTAGAGGCATTGGCGCTGGCGCGATCGCTGATCGGGCTCGGACATCAGCGCATTAATTACAGCTCTCGTTGGATATAGTCCGGACGTAGCATCTCACGGAAAGCACAAACCGGCGCCTACACCTCCAGTTGTACAGCAAACAAAAATGACGCGATGCTTCTAGATGGGCTAGATACAGGCGGTACCCGACAGCTTTTTCAGCGCCGCTTCTATGCATGTAGTAACTTGCGGGACCACAAAGCAGCAGCAAAAAGCGACGCGTGTGACGCATCTCATCCCAGAAGAATTGAGGAAACTTTGAAGAATCAAAACTACATATCACTACCGTCGTAGACGATAATCCACAGATAACGATTGACGAAATGAGCGGGCGTGCGGGCTACGGGCTGGCCGTCATCGACACCAATTACACATATGCGCTTGCGCTCTGGCCGTGCTTCCCACTCTGCCGCGGCCCAGCTCATGTAAACCTATCATCATGCCACCAAGTAGTCTATCCCCCATTCTAGGCACCATTCTTGCCACTGTACTATTCTTCGTAATTGGCTACATGTGGATACTGCTACAACCACGCATTCGAAATCTCGGATCCGCCCGGCTTTTCCGGCGTGTCCCGGCCGAGAAAAACGCATCGGGCCCGACAGACGTAAACCTAATCCCCATACGACCCCCTGCCGTGCCCCTGCACATCCGTCCGGCTTTCCCAAGACGTAAACATCATCGATCGAGTCCGTCCACCGTACCCCTGTAAAAATTTCCCGTATCCGCCCAGCTTTTCCGACGTATCTCGAAGAAAACATATAAGTTACTTTACGGCCCTTTGATATTGAGAAAAGAAACACTCAGCTCTCCTACTGGACAGCGTCGCGCAGCTTTTTTCATTTTTTATCGCAGCCGTTTGCTCAGCAATCACTTGTGTTACCCGATCGAGTCGTCATATCGGACAGTGCGCTTGACCGTGACCGGTCTCGGAACCGACCATGACTCGACTTGTCTATAGCTCGCCATTGTCTACAAGGCATCACGTAATGACAAGTTCATTTTTTCTTTGGGATAAGGGCAAATTGAAAAGGAATGAAGCGCAGCAATCAGATGACACGCGACGGTGTTCTCATTTCATGCCGCAAAGACGACTGTGACATTCGTTTTTAAATGTCCGCGGGAAATATATTAGTCCTAACAATATTCTCGAGATGGCGCCACAGGAAACATTATCAAGTGGATTTTGTTTTGTGGAACAGATCAGTAAATGAATGCTTCAAAAAGATGGTTTTCAAGATTGTACAGTTTGATTAAACATTCTTTGTGAAAGAAGCTGAAAATGCTAAATACTTTACTTAAACAACAAAAGTTTTATTATGTTTTCTCCTATTTGCAAATTTTAACCAACGACAACTCTTACGGATTTCTAGCTGGGAATGACGCCTATATATATTTCAACGCACGATGGGACGTTGTACTTCCAAAGTACATATACTAAAATTGGAACGATACAGAGAAGATTAGCATGGCCCCTGCGCAAGGATGACACGCAAAATCGTGAAGCGTTCCACATTTTTTTTTTTTTTTTTTCACATTTTGCACATAGAGAAGTCCACTGAGCCACATTTCTAGTCCAAATTCGAAACACCGTCGTTGTGGCTTGCAATTTCCTGTACTATGCCGCGCACGATGTGTTTATTTTATCGGTGTCGTACGTGGTCAGACGTACCCATTCGTTTCTCATACAGGCCCATGGCTAAATGCACGTTGAAAGTACGTATCATATGTCCGCATTTTGCTTGCTATAGCGCTATAGCCATGCCGCCACTATCGGCGAGATATGCTATGAAGAGTTCGCACATTGTAACATACGGCAAGCAGCGCTTGTCACGCACGTAGCTGCAGTCGATGCGACGTACTGCACCAGCTGGAATCAAGATACACAAATTCACAAGCAGCTTTCGCTTCGCACAAAACTATCACCCCGATCTGCTCGTAATGCAAGCGAGCTGTTACTAGCATTTACGCTGTCTTAGATCATGCATCGACCTCCGAAGATCGAACGCCGGCAACTCACACGTCTCGATGGCCGTGCAGAACATTCGGCCGTCTAAAATATGAGACTGTGCCGGCACTTTCCTTTTTTTTTTTTTTTTTATTTTTTTTTTTTTTTTAATATATATAGCACAACACCAAGCCACGGCCGATCTCGAGGGAGAGCGCGCGCTCTCCCTCGAGACCGGCCGTGACCAAGCATGGCCAAGTGATTGTTTCACATCGCAGGGGGCGCCACGAAACTAGAATCTCCAGGAGGCACTGGCTCGATCCATCCAGCAGACAGCTGACGCAGACGTCACGTCAGTCTCGTGCCTGGCCAGCCCAGCGCCTCAGTTCGGCAGTAAAACCTTTCTCGTTGCAAACTGCGCTTGCGGCACGCATGCGGCGGATCAGTTAACAATTTTTAGGAACTAATGCTTGACGTATTCGAAGCTTTGCAGGGGCAAATTTCGCCTTCTTAACCTGGTTTGGCTTCGGGCGGTCATGCTAGGTTGCACTTTTCCGCTCACCTGCTAGGCTTGTTCACGCAAAGTTCACGCTTCCACTACTTTCCACGCTGTCAGAACTTCAGGAATAACCAGGTTAAATCCGATCAACTTCTGAAGCCGTTCGAAGAACGCTAATTAAGTGGCGTCGATCTACTTCAACGTGTGCGCGCGCCGGCAAGTAAATGCCACTTGTTTAGCGGATCCGTTTACTCTTTGCTTGCAAGTGCTGCTTTCTTTCCAGCCCATTTCATTGAAGGATTGCCGTCGATATGTCGCAGAGGTCGCTTCCGTGAGCATGATGCTATGCATGTTGATAAACCAAGCTACTGCAGTGGCATGCCTGAAAACGTGCATGATGAACAAACTTCACGCACTAAATGTTCCGAACGAACGGCTGTTGTGCAAAAGGAAGAAAAGAAAAAAGAACATTATCTCCGGTTATAGTTTTATGCGTGAACAAATTCCTTCCCATGGTCTTGATGACCTACTTGTGAGAACACTCCTTGTGGCTTTGGGATCTTCTTTTGCTGCCTCACTCTGTTTTATTTTGCAGGTCCTGGAGTACAGATTTCCAGAAGAATCGATTTCGAGACAACTGATGAATATCCTAATTCTGTCGCATAAAACAGTGTATCACGTGTCATGACCATGTCTGGTGCCGTCTATGTCATATGTTGGAACAGCGAGATCAATCAATAGCGCCTTAATGAGCATTGTGAAAGCTACCATGGGCGGCATTGTGTACGAACATGTTGTCCAACAAATGCTATTGTATCTTTTTCTCTTCTTTAGGCAGTGCATTGATAAGGGTATAAAGAAGACGTGGAAGCATTATATATGCACACTTTTGTACATTGTGCTTTATATGTTGCTGGTCAGGCCCACTCTCTGACAGCTTATTTGCAAGCATCCCTCCCTGTGCAATTTTGTTTTCACTGCTTAGCACCCTTTTTATTGTTGTTTTTTTTCATGTGTTTGTCATACTTGGAGCTTCTGGTGAAAGCAATATGAAAAAGAAACGGTTATAGCTGTTCCTGCTGCGTGGTACTTCGGATATGCAGCGATGCGCTGAAGACTTAACCATTCCAGCTGCTGTCAAGTGAAGCTCGCGATTCTTTGTGTGGTCATGGAAAAACATCTTGGTAAATTGATTAATTGCAGTGTTTACAGACACCTTTCGTTCATGTTTCATCAAGTCCGTAACAATGCTAGCATTGCATGACAATGTTGGCAGTCCTTTTGATAGTTTTTCAGCTGTATTGTACACCATGTTTTCTGTTTTACATTTACACTGTTTTCCTGTTTGAAGCTTGTGTGTGTGCGCGCTTTTTTTTTTTCTTTGTATATGTGAAAAAAGCAACTTATACTGTGATGCAATGTATTGAAGAGCACAGAAAAGCAGATATTGTGTTAATTCTAGTGTTGTAGACTGCGCTGAATAATATCAGTGATGACTACATTAGTGATTACATGCACTACATTAGTGGACTAATGTGACTTAGTTTGCAACGAAAAGTTTCAGCGGCAGGTTTTAATTCGGTGTGCAAAATAATTGATGTCTAAGCTTTCAAGACGGATGCGTGGTTAATGGCAATAAGTTGTATTACAGTAATGAGTTACTACCACTCATTCGTTCTCTGAATATCATTAGTACTGCCCAGTTCCTCATTTGGTTGAGTTGTGTGCTCGTTACTCTTAGCAGATACAATTGTTAGCGAACGGAGTTGTTGGCATGAACTGCGTACCATAAATGAAATGGAGAAATTTTCTGTTTATTTCATAACTCGCTTATCCATGATTTGGTAGCATAGCTCTAGGCCAGGGTTGATTTTTACATTGCCTAGCTCATGAGCCCATTGAGCTTGAACATGATGTCTCATTGGAAATATTTTCTCTCTTAATAACGCAGACTCAGTCACCCCGCTTTGCAGCCGCGGTTCGCCAACTGAACAAGAGTCGCACGTCGAAGGCAGTGCCACACACTTCTGGGTGCAGTCAGTGGTCGTGAAGAGGGAAATTGATGAGGACAAAGATGCAGGCATGCACAAGTGTAACCTGTGCAGCAAGACTTTCTTGAAGAAACGCATGCTTTCAAGGCACCTCTTGATCCACTCCCAGGAGCGTCCGTACAAGTGCAACTGCGGTTCAAGCTTTATAGACAAATCCAACCTCTTGCGCCACGTCCGCTCTCACAGCGAGAAGCCGTATCGATGCCAGCTGTGCCCCATGGCCTTCGCTCGAAGACAACACCTCACGGCCCATGTTCTAGTCCACAAGGGCTTGAAACCGTTCCAGTGTCAGTTTTGCCCCAAAACGTGCAGGCTCAAGTGGCACTTGAACTCCCACATAGCAAAAATACACCCCACAAAGGCCACTAAAGCTAGCTAGAATTCGCTGACACAGGCGGTTGCATTCACATTTCCCCAGCATTGCCAAACTCTGTATGAAAAAGCTGAGAGACATTTGCATACCCCAAAAATGCACTTGTGTGCATTTTTCCCCAGGTGGTCGAAATTACTCCAGAGCCCTCCACTATGGCACCCATTTTTCTCTTTCCACTTTCGCTTCCACTCTCCTCCCTTTCTTTATGGTGGGGCTCAGGTGTCCACAGAACTAGTGTGACAGATACTGCGCCTTTCCTTTCCTGTGAGCCAATTACTATTATTATAGAGCTACTCCCTAGACACCTTTTGCTCCAGGAGAACAGGCCTAATTTTGCGACAAAGTATGGCACCTGTGAATGGCTAAAATTAGTATATTCGTTATGTACTACAGGCAAGAGTTCGCAGCTTTTCACTAGCAAGAGCATCGTAAATAAAGGTATGAGTGACTACTTTGCATAGGGCCATTGGAAAAAGCTTGCACCTGTAATGTATTTCGATTTGGCATTTAAGCTATGTTGCTGGAAGGCTTGCTTTCATGTGGAAGAAAATATAACACTTCACTGTGTCGGTCCTCACACTACCATGAGTCGGATCGCTTCCTTTCTGTTGCTTGCGAGGAGCATTTTCTCTTTCTCACAAATTGTCTCCCAGACATTGTAAACTTTTCCCAAAGGTGAAGTGACGCAGCCGACGCACATCGCCGTGGTCAAAATGGAAGTTTAGTATTCTACGTTATGGTAGTTCTGCATGCATTTCGACATTAGTAACAGAAGCCTTTCAAAATCTGTTTTTACTTCTTTTTCAATCAGCAGTACTATAGTATTTGACGCAGCGGCCAGGGCTCATTGGGTTGTGAGCAATAAGCTGATTACCATCACTCGTGTAGGTTTTGCTGTTGCATTCAATCAGATGTGCTTGCTGGAACTTCTACTCCAGTAAAAAAGTAAAATTAAAAACAAGTAAAGGAAAAGTAAAATGAGACATTCAGCAGTAAAATGAGCTTTGCCTTCCATTTTGCATGACTTGGGTATTGTTCCAATCCAGCTGTTCCTGATACTATATCCCATTATCTGCTGCCCGTCAAAAGGTCTCTTATGAATTGAAAATATTACTGGATTTATATTCGAGTTGAAAAACTAATATTTGTAACATTTCAAATATTTGAAAAATTACCGAACACAACAAAAAATTTGTATTGCATCACAGCTTCAACGCACTGTGCACTTCATCGCAAAGCTCAACCTGCGTTTACTGTTCATTTTATTTTTCCTGGTTTTTTGGAGGCTGAATTAAGAGGAATTTATTGTAATCAGCAGCGATATGGCAAGGCTGTTACTTGGGCTAGTTGGTGAAACGATTGCATTTGTGGGAAAAGAAAATAGCTTGCCTATGATGAGTTTCTCATGCGATGAGTTTCTCATCTTCTCTTTTTTGGAGCGCTTCTTTCTGTATACATGCTTCCGTGCTCCAAATAAAATTCAATTGCAAGTTAGGGCTTAGTCTTGTCTCTCTCTACCGTCCGTCTTTTTTGCACTTCATGCTTTGCCAAAATGAGCGATATGGCAGTTCCATCTGTTTTCATGCAGATCCATCCTGTACAATAACTGGCGTACAGAATCCAGTATAAATTTTATACCAGATTTTCCAGTAGGGTATACACTTATTTGCAATTTGTTTAATATTATTTGCATATATACCAGGTGCATTCTGAAATAAGATTAACAATATTTCTATTATATTCAATTCGATACTCGACGGCATTTTTTTTCCCCACATTTGTATTCGTTTCATATTCGAAAATTTTAATACCGACACTCCCCTACTAATTGTAATTGTCACTCTGAGCAGAACATAACAGCATTAACGTTTCAAAGATACATGCTGCTATGTTGCAATTAGTTTCCATTAGAAGCACACCATCAGTTCAGTCGTGTCCACACCATACCGCTCAATAAAGCACTAATTCAATCAAAAATTGAACGCGTAATAGATGTTTTACAATCCTTTGCACAACAAGGCAGATCACTATGTATATTTCCCAAACGGAATACTGTCATTGAAACCATCAAATTTAGTCTAGTATTTGCACAAAATCTTATATCACACTGCACGTAAAACTAGTAAATAAACTCTATCCCCAATTCTAACCATTCAAACTAGGAGTGCAGTCCTGGCCAATTAAGTCCATGACATCGGACGATAGTTATTTTAGACATTGGTGGGCTCACAATAGTTAATTCCGAGTGAGGGGGTCACAATGTACAATTAGTGAAACCAGAGATCGTCAACCTAAATTGCCGGCACAGGCACAATGGCAGGCGCGACTTGCTAACTGGAAGTCGTCCACTGCTGAAACAGTCCAGCAGCACAGTTTCAATTTTGCTTATCTTAAATTCACTCCATCCCGCCGCCACTGGGCGCGTGCATCGGCCAGCCACACCATTTCGGAGACGACTTCGCACGTAACTGGTCTTTTATTTTTGGACGGCATCGCATCATTCTAATGTGTACGCATTTTTCTCTCGCATCCATGTGCTTCCTTCGCTCTTTGCAACTGCATTGCACTGTGAAAGGGGCCACAGAGGAGTGATTTTGGAGCAATTAGACATTCCCAAGAGTGCACACAAACCACAGCACAAAACCTTGTCACTGTAGCTTAATTTTCACGTCCAACATGTAGACAATATTTCGGACGTCAAATTACTGTGGTCCAAACTGTTTTCGGCAGCTTTTTAGGGACATTTTATAATTAATAAATTATTCCCAGTTCCTTGAAGGCCAAATTAATGAGGTGCTAATTTTGCAGTCTTCTTGAAGGCATCAAAAAGTGGCCTGTGACGTAAGACAGACAAGGCCCTTAAGCAAGTGTCTGAGCTAGCCTCCAATCAATATGGACAAGGACGTAGGCAAACACACGTGCAAACAACACAGATGTGATAAACATGTAAGACTGAGAGGAGATAGCATTCCTACTCACAAAACTGGCTACTTGTACAAGTTTTCATTCATTTTGTGCACGTTTCGTTTTTTCAGCCTAACCAGTGGCACTTTCTATTTAGTGCAACACACCAATCAACCGGGTACTCCACACGTGTATCCCAGCACTTTGATCCTGGAACTTTTATTGCAAAAAAGTTGCAGTAAGAAAGTTATAAGTAAAAAAATATGATGTAAAAAAAAAAAAAAAAAAAACCTCTGCATTCACATGATGATCTGGGGCTCTGTGACAGAATCCGAGATGGCTTTGTGAGGCAGGACCTTGCCGCCGTTGATGTAGATCTCGTCTTTGACAAACACGTCTTCTCCTAGAACCGAGGTATTCTCCATTCGAACCTGCAAGCATGAGGCAAAGACAGCAACTTCTTTTACTAAGGCACGATGCATTGCAAGCATTCTTAACGGACAACAAAACTGTGCAGTACGTACTACTGCATAATGAACTTGCAGTTTCTTCTGGGAGTAATGCTGCAGCTGGCAGCAACCTCTTCTACTAAGCTCAATTTATCATGGCTCATATTACAAATAAGTGTTTCTTTTATGGTGCCTAGCAAATGTAGTAAAAGCATCTCAAAGCAATGACTCCGCAGCATCACATCCTCCACCATTTCCATGCTGATAGGTTTCGCTTCCAGCAACATCTTTTCTAGTTTCAGGCATCATGTGCATTTTTTAAACACAATGTCTCTTCATTACCCCTCGAGTGGTAACCTCACGGAGCCCAATCAAAGTATACCCGCATGCAATAAATACACCGAGTACAGTTGTGCCTCACAACTACAGAGCTCGAAATTATGGATAATTAGAATTATACAATTTTTCTGGAAATCCAACTTTTCCAATGAAAACATCGCCTGCACAATGCTCAGGAAGAAAATGCAGCGAGTCCATTGGAGCCCCGATGCAAGGTCAAGCCGAAAAAGAAAAGCGTTGACCTCCATCCATTCGTAGGCTGTATTGTGCGCTCTAGCCAGACAATGCTTTAAAGACAATTTTTGTCGGAAACATAAGGTTCTAGTCATATCCTGCATTCCATAGAACACAAAACTGCACTTCATTTTTCATCTATAGCGAGGACCTTCTTATTTATGGCAAGGAACAGGGTTTGGCCATGCCGACGGCCTCGCTGTGGAATGATAAGGTTGTGGGACACACACAGCAACACACAACGGTGTAATCGCAAGGCTAACAGTCGGTAACAAATGCATACAGAAGATAAAGCGGTGCTTTCTGGGGGTTGACTTAAACATCACACTTGTGTGCAGCGAGGACAAAATACCTTGTTGAAGACTTAGGCGCTGTGAGACAAAGCAACATGTGCACAGAAGAAAAAAAATAGGGGGGGGGGGGGGAGAACACAAAATATAGCATGGTTGAAATTTCAGACTTGTCGCAACAGAGACAGAGTGCTGAATTTACTCACACAGCATAGTTGTCTGACAGCGCTGCGAACGCATGTTTGCATGTGTGTACTGTACTAGTAGCAACCAGCACAAACTTATCAGAAAATGTGGTACCCATGGTTTGTGGCATAGATCCTTATGTAGAATGTCCTTGCAATGTTGGCTGTTGCACTGGTCCGGAAGAAGACATGCTGTTAGCAATAGCCAGCATGAGGGACAACGAGATGCTGAACAAAGCCAAGTGGTGCAACTACCTTCGGAGTGTGCTTTAAAATGGAACTGATCCGAGCCAAATCCTTGTCTCAATGTGCAACAAGGTAGCAGTCATGGGCAGGTAAGGTGTACACGCATGTTAAGTGCAAGAAAATAGCGGTGCTCTTCAAAGTGGTTATCAACTTACAGTACCTAACAATGATCAGCTTTTAGCCCTTCACATAAATTCAGCCATCAAAGAACATGAGCAATAATACACCGGCTTCGAACTTGCTTTCTAGCAACATTGCAACTATGAACGCCGCCTACATAACAAGCCTTTGAAATGTTGGTAGTTCGTATTATCATTTCTCATCATTATTTCTGTTTTGGGCACTACACATGCCATGTTTCCTTTTGCATCTGTCCCATATCATGTATACCCGATAGAAATGTGCCGGTAACACCTTGATAGCACCTAAAAATAGTTTTTTTTTTCGTTGTTTGCTGATGTACAAGCCATTCTCGTGGCGTCCGAATCATCTGTCACAGATTGTTGACTTGTCATTTTAATTATTCTAATTAACACACAACATTCTATGCATTCTCAAACTCCCAGATGCTTCAAAAGTATTTGGGGTGCCCTAATACTGCTATACTAACTTCAATATTGCACAACCCTGCCTTGGATGCAGAAAGCAGCTATTCTGTGCGCCCCTGTCATAGAGTACAAAGAGCTACTCCCCTTTCCTGTACACGCCTACATGGTGGACTTTCATTTATTTGTACCGATGCTATGCTGTCACCAAGCTCATGCATTTAAGAAAACACCAAATAATTTTAACCTTGGGTAACATGAATAAATTTTTGGCCCCTTCTAAGTCAAAATTTTATCAAGAGTTGGCCATGCCAGGCATAAGCTGTGTGCATGATTCCGTGAGGCAGTATTCAATAAACGAGAGGAAAAGTAATGCACGGGTAAAAATGGGTTATAATGTGAAGCTGCGAAAATATGTTTCTCTGTGGCCGTCATTGCTACTAGGTCTTATCTGAGCATTTCTCCAGGCAGTTTAGGCATCTCACAGGTGACTGCCCAGATGGGCATCTGCTCTCTTGGAATTCAAGCCCAGTTAAGCCATAATTTCAGCTTAGGCAGTCTTTCCTTCTTCGAGATGAACTGACAGCTACACTTAACTGAAGAACCAAAGAAGAAGCCGATGAAAGCCGTGGCATGTCGAGACGCCATGGAGGAAGGAAACAACTTAGGAGAGAGAGGCCCTTGCCATTCCCAATGCATTGAAGAAAGTGTGGCGGAAGTGACGTCAAAATTTAGGGTTAGCCGAGTCGGGCCATTAGCAACGGCATTGCTGTTGCTACGAAAACTCGGGCCACTGGCAACAGCGTTGCTAAGAGCCCAAGGTATGTGAGCATCACGGAGATAGAAAATGCGGAGGGTAAAGGAGGAGGAGAGACATTGCAGCGTCCGGTCGCGGCGTGGCCGCGCTGGCTTCAAAAAAGTGACGTCAAGGCCTCTCCTAAGTTCTTTCCTTTCCTTGATAAGGGAGGAAGTTCTATGAGCAAGGAAAAGACCACAACTGAAAGTGGTCATTGCTACTGTTTTTCTGGCACAACGGAACAGCCTTGCGCTTTCACCTCACCCTCAACTTCCTTAGGCGTGTATTACCGTTTCGGTTAAACAGTGAGAATCTCTTAAGGCAAAATTATTGCTTAAAACACTGCCAAAAGAGTTGAGAGGCAAAACCAGATGGTGGGTACTCAGCCACTGCAGGAACACAACTCACAATCTTTCATTCAATGGTAACAGCATGGTTTTTGCATCAATTCATGTGTCTACTTTTACAATGAAATTGCTAGAAATAACAAACGCGCTAGTCTTTCCAGTACTGAATCGTTGTAGCAAAGCTCAGCCATAACATGCTGTGTCAAGAAGGCAGACTGACCCATTGGCCCACGGTGCAGCGCCAGCCAATGATGCAGGAGTCGAGCCACGAGTGAGACTTGATGGTAGCCCCGTTGAGCAGGGTGCAACGTTTGATGCACGCCCCATCCTCGACGACCACGTTGGGACCTATGGTCACATTGGGGCCGATGCGGCAGTTCTTGCCAATCTTGGCCGTGGGGTCCTGGTGTGACGCGAAGAGACAAAAGTGGGGGGGGATGTTCAAGGTGGGCGCCAACGAACGCAAAATCGATGCCACAAACGTGACCTCTCTCCAATCCATCATTACCTGCCCTAACCCTGCAAACTTTCCAGCCTCGTCTACCCACCTGATTAAAAGAGCTCTTTGATCACGCGATTTGCAAAACCCGACACAAGGTTCTGTGTACTGAAATCCAGCAGTCTGAATGGGCCAAAACTTACAGCCGAGCACGTCACGACACCTGAGGGCAGAAAAATAAGCTACGCATGAGACCTTGATACGAGTGGCGACCGCATGGCGCCCGGCAACAAAATCAGTGAAACATGCAATGGAGGGGACGCTGCTTTCAAATCGTGAAAAATGGTGTAAAACTAAGTTTTCTGAATCAGGGTATCCGCTCGTATGATGATTTATTTATGCTACCTCAAATTTCCATTACCAGAATCTACTGGGCAGTACTCAATAAAAGCTGTTTCATTAACTGTGTCGGTGCTTGAAATGGCCAGAAAAAAAAGGGCATTTCTTGAGCCGAGGCACCGTGGTGGCACCACGGTACCCATGGCAGGAAAATTGTTTCTTCATCTTCAAAAGTGGCACCTCTACTTGAGTCTACACACATAGCAAATGCACAAGCTCCTTTAGTTGAAATCAAGCACAAGCTGCCCGCATACTGTGTGATGTCAGCGCACGTTGAATCCCGAGTGGTTGGTATTATCTGGAGTCCTCCACTAGTACTACATCTTTGTATTCTGAGTCGCTTTAGAATGTTAAACCCCATAAACTGCACCATACTAAACACAGAAGCAATGGTTTCAAGGTCTCACCACATGATTTCCCTCATTGGCATTGACCACTTTAGTGACTGGCCTTCACAACCAGTGGAATTTGTGTGGCAGGCATCTAGTCTTAAGCCTGGTTAGATACGCCTGCTCGTATTATACTGCTCTGGGTTAGTTCCAAATTCGGCGATATTTTAGACGTGCAAAATGGCACATTGTTAAGGTAGCTGCAGACAAAAGCTGCCACCGATCGATAATGGTATGAACAAATTAGCTGAGGTTTACCTTGTGGTTAAATCTGGAGCTGCGTGAGAGCAATCTGCATGGCTACGCTTAGGTTCGGCTTGAAAGTAAAGACATGGCTTTTGTACATAGTAGTTTACTCTATGGTTTCAGCTTTATTTATGCCATAGGGGGCACTTTTGACCACTAAAGTGCAATGAGATGAAAGCCTCTATCGTGCGGTGGTCCGAAGCCCTAGACTGTGGCAGCTCTTCCTTTCTGTTTTCACACCCACCTTCGCAATCACGCAATAGCGTAAGCTACCGGCGAACATATAAAGCCCGCTTTAACCGAGCTTTATGAACGTGCCTGTGTGGCCTAGGAAAAACGTGAATGCAGGGGTTTTGGCAGGCTGATTGTGATATCACCCTCCCAAATGAAAGGAGAGGCCCGAGTTGGTAGCTCCTGCCAAACGTAATGTCAGGAAGCCCTATGTCCAGTTAGTGCTCAACCATGCCAGCTACCTCCCCCCACTGCTTCTTCTTCTTCTTCTTTCTTCGCTTTTCGGGAAGGTATGGCGAAATGGCGAGACTGTGGCCAATGTAGCTCTCGCTACAAAACCTCTCTGCAAGGATGCTACAATTTATTGCCCAAAGTGTCACAGATGCATAGCTAAGCACTTCAGGCTCTGCTGATAGCGTGTGACATACTGCATGGCAACCATGCAGTATAATAAAGCACAGCTGAGCCCTTCGGGGACCATTGCTTCCACGCAATGATCCTCTACGAGCAGCTGAAAACTACAGCCCTCGCACTCTCAGAAGTAAAATGCGGTGCTTAACTTTGAATGCTGTTTTTGCCAACAGTGCTTTGCTGAACTGTTGCCCACTAAGAGCAGCACATTTTATCACAGCTGTTTTCGGTCTAAGTCTAATCTGACCCTGTTTGGTTCACTACACACCCTGAACCACATCAAATGCAATAACGCCATTTAATTTTGGGGTTCAATCAGTTGGGAATTCTTGGCAAAGATATTTTGCTAGCATCTACGTGTTTGTGGCAAATATACAGCAACAAATTGTGACCAAAAATTCTGTGTTGGGAAAAAAAAAAACAGTGCTTATATGACATATGAAATTTGGCAAAGGCTGAAGCAGCCTTTTAACATGTTTTGCTGAGTCTGCAGGCTTTCCACAATATTTAAAAGAGAAAAATTTGCAGGAAAAAAAAAGGTATTCCACCTGTATAATGCTGAAATTTTGTACTTCAGTTAGGAGGTACTGCTCCATTGCTATGCCACGCACACAATAGATTGCTATACCACTCACAAGATAAATAAAAGACAGTTGAGTTCTCCTGATATGGTTTATGTAGAGAAAGTAAGCTTCCACTGGTATGTTAAAGCAAAGAAAAGAAGCAAACTTTGATCACTGCAGTTTCGAAAAGTGTGCACTTTTATCCCACAAACCAAATTTCCTTAAAGCTGTTGTTTCGATGTCTTTGAGTGACAAAATCCAGAATATTTGGTATGTAGTTATCAAAACGGTCATCCTCAGGAGAATTGCAATGCTTTACAACTTAAGACACACTAAACTAAAAACAAAGTGACAACTTATCGGTGAACCTCTGTGGAACAGTGACGCAAAATCACCTGACACTTCAATGTGAGCTGCCAAGTTTCCCGATGACAGTGAAGTTGCGTCCCTATGCTCCCTTTCAAAGTTTGGGTTCCTGTCAGTTCCCTAAGCTCCTTCTTGAGGTTTTGGTTCCTGTCATCACAACCATCGCCTTAACTACACCCATTCAAGTGCAAAAACCTCTCCCACATCCTTCAAATAACCCAGTCCTGTGCTACCAGCGGCGCATTATCCCCACAAACTTCCTAATCTCATCTGCCCACACGACTGTCTTGCAGGCACTGCTGTATTTCTCTTCTCTTGGAATCTACTTGGCTATTTGGAAGGGCCACTGGTTACCCGGACTCCACATGACATGTCCATATACATTCATTTATCATTTACCATCACTCCACCTTGAACATCTAAAACTTGTTCTTGCTCCATAACCCATTGTGCGACCTTCCCATTTCTTAACGTCGCTTCCAACCACAGCTTCCACATCTGTCCACATTTTATTTCTAAACATTACTAAAGAACAGCGCAAGGAACAACACAGAGAATGGACAGAGATACATTCTCCGTGTAGTTCCTTGCGCTGTTCTTAAGAATGCAATACCAACTACAACTAGACCGTCAGCTCGAACTTATCTTTTCAGCCTTTCTAGAAACCTGAAGTGCAGTACGCCCAGCCAAAGTGCAGCCTAAAACACTGAGATTACCTGGTCACAACCCTTAAAATCAACTACACTGTTGACATTGACCTTTTATACTCCCCAATCACGAGCAAAACGAGAGCAGAGCAAAGAGCGCCATACCATGAGGACATTTCCCACGACGCCTGGCCCCTGTGGTAGCAGGCAGCCGGGGTTTTTTGTGCGAAGTGACTGCAGGTAGAGGCACATGCCCGTGAGGAAGTCCTTGGGCTGGCCCACGTCCATCCAGAAGCCCTGCAGCTCCATGGCGTACAGTTGCCGCTCCGACACCATGGCGGGGAACACCTCTTTCTCGATCGACGTCGGTTTCACCTGGGCATTTCAGATTGCTATCAGGATTTTTAAATATAGAGGCCTCAAAACATAGGGCCACAAAGAAGAGACACTATTTTTCCAAAACAGTGTGAGCCCCAAGGTGCCCTGCGTCATAAATGGCAGCCTCTCACCTCAACCTCGATTAATCGTTGCCTTTAAGCTGAGTCTTAGGTTTGCAGAAAATGGAAGCTGCAAAAATATTTTCCTTTGTACAAACATGCCCGTATCAAGACAATTTAAAGCACCAAATTTTCAAACTGCTTTAGGTTTACGGAGCTGCTAAGCTTAGTTGCGGTGAAGCTGAAATGTCAGAAAGCATAGCAGGTTGAAACAGGTATAAACAATTCTGGGTCCAAATAAGTTGTGTTCCGGTAAAATATTTTAAAATTTTATTAATATTTATTCTTGCAGAAATAAGCACAATTGAAGTAATTATACACATGCGAGAAGTACTACAGCGTGCTCCAGTCAAGAACCCACTGCAGATGGTAAACAATAAAAAAAAAAAAAAAGTCAAAAACAGCACTACAGTAGACTCCCTTTAAGACGAACTCCAAGGGACCATGAAAATTGTTCGTCTTATCAGAAGTTCGTCTAATCAGGAGTGCTTCCAAAAATGATGTTTGAGCATGCAGAGTGTGTCCAAATACCTCGTATATGAGAACAAATGAATAAAATGGCCTTTCAGGAAAATAAACTGCAATACAAGCATTTATTGGACTAATGATTGTCTACTAAACTTTGCAGTAGTAAGGCATCAGGCATTGTTGACTGTTACCCAGTCTGTTATTTCTTTTTGTGTCTATTGTGAAAATTGACGGCCTGCTACAAAAGCAGACACCTCGCTTAACTTTTGAAGATACCCTTCAGTGCCCTCACACTGTTAAAAAAACTGCACTAAAGTGCCTAGGCAAGCATCAGCTGCATCACAGGTAACTAGTGCAGATTCAGGCATAACATTCAAGCTGTCATCTTCAGCAGCAGTTTCCGGTGGTAGGTCAAGCACTTCTTCAATCAGAGCGTCATAGTAGCAACACGGCGAACACAGCGCGCACGAAAACAAACAGCGCACACCACGAGGTGACAGCGTACAGCCTGGTAAAAAATTGTGGGACACGACACGCACACCCGCCACGAGCAATGGATCTGTGCACTGCGTAGTAGGCGTCGTTGGTGGTCAGCAAAGGCGCGGAGCTCGGTAGCACTGGCATGACGACACTATCACGTGATCACCATTGGGAAACTTCATTGGCTGCTTTTTCTTCTCATCGCTTTTTTTCCTGCGTTTCGCTAGTTTTGCTGGCCGGGCCGCGCATGCTCCTTTTTTTCTCTCTCTTCCTCTCTGCGCTCTGTTTCGTCCTTGCCCGAGGTCGTACCAAGACAGCCGGCGCGACACGAAACGCGAACCTACTCCTACTGCGGGGACAAAAGGAGTGAGCGGGGGAACGGTGGGAGAGGACGAGCAGTGGCACTCTTCCGCCTTCGTAGAATCGCATTTCCGACGCCGATGTGCTTGGGTCTGCGTGTGTTGGCGGCACGGATGGTCGTGGCACTGAAAAGCTTTTTTTTTTTTTTCTTTCTTTCCGCTGAAGCGCTGCTCGGACGGTCGAGTAAGCTGCGCGGGTGGGGTGCGGCCGGCCATGAAAATTCATCTTAACCGATTAGCGATTGCAAAGTGTTCATCTTAAGCGGATTTTTTTTGCATTGGCTCCATGGGGAACCAAACAAACGACCTCCACTGTTCATCTTAACCGAGGGTTCATCTTAAGCGAGTTCGTCTTAACGGGGGTCTACTGTATTCTAAACCCACTATTCTAAACTTTCCCAGTGCATGCAGCCAACTCATTTGGCCTGCTATTTCCTTGGGATCCCACAAGAGTACGGCCCAACAAAGCCCACACGAGCATGAAAAACTGCAGAAATGTCACCTCGGACTGCCTACAGAACTTGCTGGTGGTGGCGACGAGTCATAAAAAAAAAAATAATAATCATTTTTCGCTTTTGAAAGCTCCTTTCTAACAGTTCCTGGATCGGGACATGGAATTGGGACTGAGTAAAGGCTAAACTGGCCTCTAGAATATGAGTGCTGATAGGCTAGCGCACCACAACCTATGCAGGACGTGGGGAAAAGGCACCGCGTCAGTGCTGTTATGCATGTCGCTAGAAGGGATTTGATTACTCCCAGCACCAAGCTCACTCGTCGGACACTCGAGACGCTTTGCATTACAGTCCCGTCACGTAGTGCAGCAAGAGCTCGAGTATGACTGATACCAACATCAACAAACGCCATAAATGCTATGCCTCTCTCTGTCTCTCTCTCGCATGCGCTCGCCGTTTCTGCATTCCTTTTACACTTCTTTCGCTCTAAGAAACTGAAGTCTGCTTTGAACCTTCGTGCTTTTATGCCTGAAAAATTGTGTCTAGCCAGCCCAGAAGCCAGAGCTATCACAAAACTTTTTAAATATTTTTTGTGGCCGTGGGTTTTGCAGACCCTGGAAAACTCTTAGCGGAACCCCATTTGAGAAAACTGGATTAGAACATAGGGCTTTCTCCAATGGTGTTACTCAGTGCCTACACATCAAAATATAATTTAAGCTGAAAGCCTGGGAGATAGAGAACATTCCTCCCTGTACTCCTGACCGCTCTCAACTACATTGAAGTGAAGCTCAGAAGAACAAAGAAGAGCATTTATTACGTCTGATAAGGGGGGGGGGTGTGCAAATATTTCTTAAAATTTCGAACGGCGAATCAAATATCTTCCTATTCGAACAAATCTTGCAGTGTGCGTTCAAAGTTATTCAAAACAAACCAAATATGTACTTAACACTTTTTACAAAAGGTTTAAAAAGCCAGTCACGGCTATACTAAAAAACTGGCATAAAAATAGGACCCACACTGACATCTCGTATGACTAGATGACATGGCAGGGCTCAGGAAAGGCCCGCAAAGCCTGCATTGATGCCCGATGTCAGAGGCCATTGCTTACGTGTAGCTGTCGCCCATTTATGTCGTGAGGTGTGGCTCTAGTTCATTCTCTTTTGGCATTAATAGAAAAACAATTCTTTAAATGTATAACTGGATGGTCTTTTGAATTTATATAGTACTCACTTCATGCACAAACAGTTTAAAGGAGGTTACTGTCTTATCTTTTAACCGCTATAGCCTTAATTATCGAATTTATTTAAGTAAAGCCTGGTTGATACATTCTTTAAAAAATGAGAGGAAAAAAACGCATCACCTGCGGAAACATACGATCCGAACTGTCCGATTTTGAAAAATTTATGGCTGAATGAAGTACAAAGGCATTTAGATTTAGATTTTCACTACATGAAACTGCAGATTAGCATTTATAGACATCCGGTATGCAGAGCTCCGTTTTGTAGCTCTCGCAGAATTTAGTCCGTATTTGCATAGTCCTAAACGTGGAAGAGATTTGGTAACAAATCCGATTCGCAGAAGGCAATAACGAGCCGAGATCGCTTCCTTGGGTGTTTCGGGGTGTTTTGCCCATTTACACCAGTGACATGCAGAGAAGCCATCACTGTGGCATACAGTCGCCGCATTTTTGCTCATGCTGTATCCCCCAGACCTGGCCCACTCATATGCAAGCGAGTTGTAGTTATCAAATGGTTCTCCCTTATGCCTCTAAGGCACCGTTAAGAAGCCACTATGTTTCTCTTCATGAAGTCATGCTTCCGCGGAAACGGTCACCTCGTAAGTTGATATTCTTCGATGGTTGGCCCCTTTGCACCTAGGCACTGCAGGAAAGCAACCGTAGGTAGCGAGTGAGCACCGCTGATCAGTTTTTCATGTCGCGAGTGCTCGTTAGCATATGTCTGGTTGACTGCAAAACGTATTATACAACCACCACTTGTCGAAAGTCGGAACGTAATCGTGTTATCTGGGAACGTATTAATCAGGAGCAAAATAGTCTAACTATATGGGAGAGGTTTTACTGCCCACAATTTTGAGCGTATGGAATGGGAAATCATACGAACCGGGAATGTATCGACGAGGTTCTAACCTCGTAACACAACCTGTACCACACTGGCACCTGACAAAAATCGCACATTTTTTTTTTTTGAAGAATAGTCGCTCAAGTAGCGATTATTGGTGCAAGCGTTTTATTCATATTGGATTTGGTTATATCACTGTCCAATTCGTGTTATATTCGGTTTCAGGCTGCAATATTCATGTTCGATTTATTGTCGAAACTGCGTAATCCAGGTTTGATTTGATTTAGAAAAAGTACTATTCGCACACCCCTACTGTCGCAGCTGCGGTTTGCGCTAGCTCTCACGGAGTGACACTAGCACCTAATGCTTCATGTATTATTCATTCAGCAGAAAGACGTAACATAAGCAAGCTAAAGGCTGTCATAACAAGACTGCTGGCTCTACTACCATTTGAAACCACGTGGCAAATGAGTGTCCGCTTTCCTCCGCTTCGATTGCAGTCTTTCTAAGTAAAGCAAGACTGATGTGGCTGCACTGACCTCAATACGATCGAGTATGTCCGGTGTGAAGATGTACAGGCCGGCATTGATCTTGTTGGAGACAAATTCCTGTGGTTTCTCCACAAACCGCTCGATGCAGCCCACCTCATCGTAGACAACTACACCATACTTGGAGGGTTCTTCCACTCGTGTCACCTGTGAGAACAAAACATGCAATTTAAAGAAATAAACTTGCTCAAACACCACGCTGACCACCTTCTTATTAAGAGAGGTACAGTCAAATGTTGACACAATGAATTACGTGGGCCCAGCAAAAATTGTTTGTTACTTTGAAATATTGTTTTAATGAAAAACCTGAGGTTAAAACCAGTGGTTAAAGCTAGAAATCAAAAATTATGTACTTTAGCAGTAGACACGTGTGCAGAAAAGAAAACTCTTAATTAAACAAAAATGCCGCACTCCCTTCAAAGCTGCTTTATTTGATGAAATTGGTTACTTTCTTCTTGTGCGTGTAGCACACGTCTGATTAGGTAACTTCCACCTTGCAAAGCAGCTCAATGGGTATGTCACTGTACAGAGTGACGAAAGCACAGAATTTGTTTGTGTGTTCCTCAGTGCATCAAGATCACCCACAACTAAAAAACGGCTCACATAAGGCTCACAATTTCATAATCACTTGGGAAGTGGACAGTAACGCCGGTATACTGTTTGTGACATCAGAGACTCACTGCTGCCCGCAGAAATACTCTCAACTTAAGCTATGAAAACAGCATATTTTAAAGCCGTGCTGCGCGTGACCAGATTATCGTACGGCGCCAAATTTTGTAGAATGCGTCAGGACGAAGAAGAGAACCTATAGTAAAATTTTTACTAGAATATTAGAATGTCAAAAAACCTCCGGAGTTGCCCTTTAATTCGAATTCATGATACTGATGTTCCTTGATTACAAAGACAAAAATGAATCATATATGTTATTCCGAAATATGCACTATGTTGAAATTCTGAAATATTTTTACACTGAAAACGTTGAAAATCTGGGGGATTCCTAAAATATTTGCAAACTTGAAAAATTTGTTAATGTGGTGTTCGTAGTAATGAGATCAGACCGTATTAATGCTCTGGCTGCACAACCTGTCAACTAGTCAGAACTGAAGTTCCACACAGAAGCATTTTACTAAATAGCTTCTTAAAATGGAACAAAAAGTGCAAGACAAAAAATTGATTTGGTTTCGTTTATGGGGTTTAGTGTCCCAGACTCAGAGCTATGAGAGACATCGTAGTGAAGGTCTTCGGGAGTTCTTAAACGTGCACTGACACCGCACAGCACATTGGTGCCTTGCTTTTTGCCTCCATCGAAAAGAGGCCGCCGCAGCTGAGATTCGATCCCACATTCCTGGGCACAGTAGTCAAGCACCCTAACCACTGCACCACCGCGGTGGGCAAATTTGCTTTCAGTCACCTTTTGAGAACGTAAACACACACTGAACCTGAAGCACATCGCATCTTTAAAGAAATTCAGCAGCTGGCAGCAAAAATATCCCACTATTACAACTGATCGGTTGAACTGTGTATCATTGCATCCCTGCCCAACTGCTAGCATGGGACTAGAATTTCAGAACAGAGTCCCGACTTTACTTACGAAGTAAACAAGGAACTCACAACAATGGTTCCCTCCTTGCCGTGGTGCTTGTGAAACTGCACCATCTCCTTGAGAGGGAAGTCGCAGATGACATCGCTGTTGAGGACAAAGAAGGGCTCGCTTTCACCGGCGAGGAGGTCCTTGGCAAGGGCTAGTGGCCCGGCCGTTCCCAAGGGCTCGTCCTCTTGGGAGAGCGTTATCTTCACCCCGAGCTGCATCAGAATGTGCAAGAAACAAACTCTGTGCAGCACCTTTCACAACAGTGAATCCAGCGTTATCACGCAGTTTCAGGCAAACCTTAACTTACTTGTCAGCACACGTCGATCATACATATAAAGTTCATGCCCCATTCTGTTGTGCAAACATGCTTCTTTATTCTTTCTTACCAAGAACTGCAAACGAATGGAATCACCTGCCCCTCCACCCCCTTTCCATTACCTGCATCGAAGGCTCGACGGCTTTCAAAGATGCGATAAGAAATCTCCTTTCTGCACAGCAGGGCCATGTCTTCTCCTTGTTATGTGTTTGTTTTATTTATTTATTTTTTTTCCCATATTTGAAAGACATGCATTTTTTGTTCATGTCCCACGAGTGACTGATGTTGATCCCGTGTACCCACCCTCTGTAATGCCAAAAGTCCTTGATGGTAAATAAATAATGTGGAGCAATGGGAGAACACTCTGTGAACATGTATTCTGCTACAGGTTCCACTCGCAGCAAGCATGGACACAACCAGAGCTCAGTGGTATGGAGCACCTGTCATGAGAATGCACCCAAATGGAGTGACAGTTTATGGGGTTTTTCCAACATCTGTAGAAGGACACAGGCAGCCTCTTCGGAATAAGCACTGCCTCAAGCAGTCCATTTAGTTCTCAGATTTTCATGAAGAAATGAATGTTTTTGCTTTACTGTACACTACACATCAACCAGCTTCGCTAACGGCTTCACGTTCAACCTAAAATATGCGTTTTTTTTTTACCTTGTGTGCTTGTCCAGCAAGTTTACACTTGTAAGCCAACTAATTTGCATTTTCTTCTGAAAGGTGACTTATGTAAACACTCAGATTTTAAAGAGAGCATGATTTAATTATGCAAATCACCGATGAACTTTCATGCACTCCTTTTAATTTCAGCATTTATTGTATATATTTAGGTAACTCTATAGTCATGGCATATTTGAAAAATGAATGATGCCATTTTTCGCAGCACTTTGACAGCTGAAAGGAGCAAACAAATATGCAACAGAAACTCCTTTGGTCAAGTCAGACAATTGTTTTCTAGTTTTCTAATTTTCTAACTGGAGAATGCACCATGCAACAACCCTATGTGAGCAAAAGGCGTGAGTGTTCACGAGTGCATCAAGACCGGGTTATTTGCGCTGCAATTAAAAACGCTTCCTTTTTATATACCTTTTCGCCCTCTGCCTTGACTTCTTTCTCGAGGAGCTCGGCGCGGTAGCTCACAGCCAGAATTACATGGTCCACGCCGGCCTGCAAAAGACGTCACGAAAACGCAACACACGATAGAATCAGTTAGCGCTGCCAACACTACTGAAGCTTGTTGAGCTCACCTCGACCAGGGCCTCTATTTGATGCATCATCATCGGTTTGTTGCAGAACTCGACCAGCGGTTTCGGTCTGCTTAAAGTCAGAGGCCGCAACCGTGTCCCGTAGCCTCCGACTAAGATGAGCGCCTTCATGTTTCTCCTTTAAATACCTTAACAGAGAGAAAGAAAAACACTTATGTCAGGCAGGACCATGGTCTGTGGTGTTCATTGTGCGCTACGTTACGAACAAGGCCACCAAATCACATGCGCGAAGCTAAAGTGCATTAATAGTCAAGCGATCGTAACTCAGGCAACACATCACCGTAAGCCCGCACCACGTCAAACGAGTACTCGGCCAGGTGCTTCGGCGCTGTCTGCGTGACACTCGTCACGTCAGCAAAGCCTTCGGCGACGGCAGCAGCTTGGGACACATCACCGCGCTTCTCCTGTCAACAACTACAGTATCGCGCTCCACGTCCGCATCCAGGAGCTCGGTGCATGCAACACTGATCGATGCCACGGCGGCTAGTTTGGAAGTCTTCAACGTTTGCTACAAGATCGCTGTAGCCGTTACAATGAGGCGGGGTTGCGCCGTTTGAAGACGATGTTTCGGTACGCGACCTCTTTGGAAGGGGCCAGAAAGGTGGAATTCTGCACTTACCGGAAGCGGTGCTCAGCTCAGCATTTTGCCCTCTGCCACGGCAACGATCTACGTGTTAAACAGAGGGGCGAGGCGGAGCGCACAATCTCGGTGAGAGCTTGCCGCCCTGCCAGCTGCGGTCGACGACGGATAAAAACCGCCGGCGATGACGCCATCTTGCTGATAACGATGGTTCCTACGTTGTAGTGCAGAGGGATGGAGGAAGGACTTTAACCACTTTAGCTACACCAGACTCTGGCTACACTATTGAAAATCTGTCAAGCTGTGTAACGCGGATCGCGTAATGTGAACCTTGTGCGTTCATAACGTACGATCCGAAGCCAAATCATGCACAGCTACTCGCGAAGCGCGCTTTTGAGAAGTGGAGCGGGGTGTTTAAAAGCGGTTACTGCACCGAGCTTCGAGGCGGTGGTGAAAATGTTTGGCAGTTTTGGACATTAGGGTTTTGGATTACCATGGGTGGGGTCCCTAGCCCGGGACTCCACTTGCTGTCGCTGCTGCCCCAGCAGCAAATCTGAGGGTTCGAGGTTCGGAGGTTCGAGCTGGCCGCTTGCCACTCCCAGATTGCAGATAAATGTTTTTTTTTTTTTTTTTTTTTTTGATAAATGCTCAGTCGTTGCAAGGATAGAGATAACCTAATTAGCGACATTGCGGAAGCTGCATAGATTGCTGTCTTACAAGATAACTGTGTTAGTAAACCGTCCATTTCATTGTCTAAACGAGAGCTCACCTTCTTCGGTTCAAAACATCCGTGATCTCCTTTTTTTTTTTTTTTTTTTTCGTTTTTCAATTTATTATTTTTTCTTAGGTCAGCGCATGCGCTACTTTTGCTCAGGTTCCGTTCGACATGGCTATTTTTGGCTTTCTTCGTCAGTCGGAAGTTAGCGCGGAAGTGTTCCATTGGTTCTATCCCCTTTTGTCCGTCGTCATGGTGTATGGTATGGATGGTATGGATCAGTACCGACTTGACCGAATTTCCACCCTTGTGAACCACTCCCAGCATTAATTTTTTTTTGGCAAGCCATACCATCTCGGCGAGCTTTTGAAACACGCGATTATGCGAATTACTATCGGCCTGAGCACCGGATCATGCTAGAATATTTTACTTGCAGGGAACTTATAAAAATCTAATGTGCACAGCGGAAATTTTAATCGAGCTGTCAGCATTGACAGCCATGGTTGAGACCTCTAGCTTAATACCGTTTTCCTAAAAAGCATAAATGCTCATTATATACTATCAAAAGCATGCAATGACGATGTCTGTGCATGACTTTGGAAGTATATTATGAAAATTTGGATCTGCATGTCTTCGAGAGTATAAAATTATTTGGTTTGATTCATGCAGTTCGACATCCAAATTGTCGAAATCGACTCGGGCTACAAAGAACACTATGGTGCAGCAGTGCTCCAGAAATTTCAGTTACTTGTCTTTAATGTGCACAATAACTGGATGCCTTGCCCATTGCTTCCATACAAAAGCGACCACCATAGAATTAAACCTGTGTGTGCCCTTAGCAGCTGAACGCCCCAACCACTGACCCATCGCAGTGGGGTTGTATAACGATGAATGGTGTTCACAAAAGCTGTATACAGCTTAACAACCACGTGTAATTGGTAAGTGAAACATTGGCGAACTATCTGGATCGCTCTTATATATCAGTTTCTTACTTCAGTGGCACTTACGAAAAGCAAAGTGTGAAAAGGGACCCAGCATCCTGTCAGTTTTGGCACCACTTAATAGAGATGATCAGCAGAAGTGAAGAAAAAGACTGCACCACCATCATCAGGCTTTTTAGAAAAAGATGGAGAATAAAATTCAAATGCTCTGACAAAAAATAAAAATGGACACACGAAACTGTCGTAGGTTACAGTATGATGCTGCAGTTGCACAGCCAATCAACACAAGAAGAGATTTCATTGGTGACAAATGTGTGTCGTATTCTAGCAAACTACACAAAGCTAGGTGACAGAAGGGCGATATTCCCGAAACACTGCTTTCGTAAGATATTAGGATTTTAGCCAGAACTCTCAGCATATTTTGTATTCTTGCAACAAAACAAAATAGCAATAACACTTGTCAGCATGAGGCCGCCAGTGAGGTGTGAAAGATATTTATTCTCTTTGGCTGGAGAGCACACAACCAAAAAAAAACAAATGGTACCGTCACCTTTTATACAAAATCAATTGATAAAATGGCATGAACAATCGACCATCCTAACCATTCATTCTGTTTGGACTCTGAATTGAGGTACAAAAATATTTTGCTACAAGAAAAAATTTATTTTCCTTCGTGAATGGTGGGAATACGTTGACAACAGGAAGCCTACAACCCTGAAGGCAAAATTACCGGTTATGTTGTACTGCAACAAAGCACAAAGTTAGAAAACTTTGCCGAAATAATGAAATCATTGAAGTGGTGTTTGCGTTAGGTCCAACATGGCCCAATGTTTTCTTTAAACAGGTTCAGCATCACAAAAGCTTACAAAAAAAATCAAGCCAAGTCAAAATTCAGATTCTTTCACGCAATAAAGGAGTAGTAAAGGACTCTCTCAATTCCAGAAACAATTGGGCTTCCAACAGTATACAGCTGCCGACCAATCTTTCGGACCATCAAGGGGGGCCGAAAAAGGCCCGCAAAACCAGGCAGTCTGGGGGGGAACGAATTCACAATAAATAAAAAAATCACTTTATTTACTGACCGAGAAGCAAAAGATGTTGGTCTAAAAAACAAAAATAGGGCGGCGATGCCTCGTAAGTTCCAGCAACAACCTGTAGTTGGAACGCGCCGTCATCTTAGAATCAGTGACAGCACCAACACCGCGCCAAAACAAATCGATGCGAATATAGCAACACAGTGTTAATGTGTAGAATAAATGCGCACTCCATTAATAATCACTCTTGGAAGCCAGCAATATAAAAGAAATCTAGGAACATAATTAACTCTATCATCAATAAAGAAATAGCTTTCCACAACTTGCGAGATTGATTCTGACACAGCCATGGACAATCTGAAGAGCATGATGGTGCTATAGCAGAGTCCGAATACTAATGAGGCAAATTCGGAAAATCAGGCATCCGAAAAATTGGTCGGCAATTATGCAGGCTGCCATAATTCCGCTGCACACAGACAGCTGCAACATATCAAGTTTCTTTAGATAATAAATTTTTTTTTTTTTTATAACAGGACTTAGAAGAAGGGAGCTGGACAAGAATGCAGCAGCTTGAATGAGTGGTGTGATGATTTCACGTAAAAATTTTAATTTGGAAATTCGTTTCAGCTGGTTTTGCATTATCTCGCCTCAACCAGACATGTCAGCAACTTCAATCGTAGGATTTGAAATGAAAGCATCAACGAACCGTATTCATGAAAAAGCAGATTTTAAACGAACATTTTTTTTTTTAAATGCATACCCCTAAAAAATGTCAGGATCATTGAATATAATCAGAACCAATAACTTATAGCCTTCTGGCTAAAGAATCACCACAATGCTTGAAACGTACTCCAACAACATACTGTTACATATGACAGTGTTTTTCTCTCACTCTCAAGGGTGCGCTCTCTCGTATATACCACCAGGAACAAATTTTAACTACACAACCTCTGTCAAGCCTGCCTTTTGACCACACCGCAAGAGGACAATTCCTCCTGTGTGGTCCAAAAGTAGTTTATGCCAAGTCCTTTCCAATGGGTGCACTGTCCGACATCTTAAACAGAAATGCTCTTAATTTGAACATCACCTCGCTTCCAGCACGCTTTTGACAACAAGTCTTCCTAGACACACAGTGCTGCTTATTTGTCCTTTCGGGTGTTCTTCTTTGCGGATTCTGGTGACGCTTTTGGTGTTCTCTTCTGAACGTCGTTGCTTTCCCTCTCTAGCTCCTGCTGCTCGTCGGCGCTTGACGTTTTCTCTTCAGCAGGGTGGTCTTCATACCTGCCACGAAAAAGGGAGGATGGTTAACACTCTGTGGAAACCCTTACAAACAGCACAAAGACGGGAGAAGACAACACGATGTCCTGTTGTCTTTTCTCGTCCAGTCCTTTGAGCTATTTGTTAAGATAACCTCACACCAGCTAGCCAAACTGTCTACTCTAGTGACTGGCTCCTGCGATTTAAAGACTCGTCCAGTCCTTTGAGCTGTTTGTCAAGATAACCTCACACCAACTAGCCAAACTGTCTACTCTAGTGACTGGCTCCTGCGATTTAAAGACTGTCACGAGATTGTTCGTCACATCTTGTCTGGTGAAGAGGTAGCAGTTAGCACTGATAACGACTAGAAGGAAACGAAATGCTTCTAAGTGCAACAGGAATGCTATGAGGAGTGCAATGCGTATAACGTGCATGAGATGGCACTTTACCTAGGCTGCTCCCAGCAAAGTCGCTTGTTGCAAAAAACCAACTACCGTATTTACATGATTGTAAGCAGACTCCTTTCTTAAAATTCGAAAATCCAAAGTTGGGAGGTCGACTTACAATCGAAAGCAAAGCATGGCATTGTTAATAAGAGCAAAACAAAAACCATATGAGGAAGGCTATGGCGAATTTGTTTGCCCTATGGCTTTGAGTGCAACATTTAGTTACTGTGCATGCTTCTCGAGAAGAATTTTTCTTTTTAACTTTTACTGCACAGCATAAACTGCAGCTGCGGGAGTGTCGCTAGTTTACGGAAGAGCCACTGTTAAAATCGCGGCGACGTTCTCTTTTTGCACGTCAGTCGCGTTGGGTCACGTGACACGGCGGTAGTTCCAGGGAGTGTCAGTGGTTGATGGAAGAGCCAACACCTATCATCCGTTGAGTCCACGCTCATAGCGCGTTCGCACTTTTGACTTTACAACCGGCTACATGCTTCGTCACGAGCTCTCCAGCCAAAAAAGTATTGTGCACTTGTTCCGTGCAGCCTTCAAAGAGGCGGCTATCATTTATGCCGAAGCAACAACTGCGCTGTGGGCCGCAAGTTCGAAGCTTCTAAACGGGTTATGCGGGAGTGGCCGTGGCAGAGACAAATTTTTCAACTGTGATGCCAAGCAAAGAGGCATCCAAGGGATACAGTTGGTATGCTATCCAGAGCTGGAGACCAAGCTTGCCGCGTATATCGCCGAAATACGTGATTTGAAGTGGGGATGAGTTGTACAGCCAGGCAATAAATTGTTTTTGTCAAGAGCATCCACCGCGGCATTCTTTTTTTCAGGATATGCGATTTAGAGGTGTCGACTTACATTTGAGTCGACTTACAATCGTGTAAATACAGTATGTCTGGGTGCAACGAAGTGACGCAGTCAACAGCCGGCTTTACTGATATTGGGCTGACCCCATACGCAAAGGTCATCCTGAACCTCAAGTGGGTGAATTTCGCTAAGACAACCTGGCTTCAGGTGGCGCTTTCTCATGTAGCATTCTTCACGTAACTTGGCTGCGGTGCCTGAATTGACCGATCAAGAAATCACCAATCGCCTGCTTCATGCAGATGCTAGAACCTGTCATAACAGGAAGAGGAAAGGGAGGAGCAAACTCTCAGCAGCACCAAGGCTGCCGATGTCCCCAGGGAATTGAGAGGTGTACATTCGGAAGGTACCCGTGGCAGAATCAGCTGACACCAAGAAAGTGCTGCAACCCATTGATTTCATCAAGAAATTTATCCCATGAAATACCGCAAAGTGCCGTCAAACAAAGATTACCGTATTTACTCGAATCTAACGCGCCCTTGATTGTAACGCGCACCCGTTTTTCGTAACCCCCACCCCCGAAAAAAAAAAAGCTCCGATTGTAACGCGCACCCGTTCTCCGCGAAAAAGAGTACCGCGCACCTAACGCTTTCATACAGCAATACAACTTTGTCTCGTTTGGAAAAGCAAAGATTTAATCTCGGTGCACTAAAAAACACACACACAAAAGGAAACGGCTTATCTTGCCAAGATTGTCACTATGCCGGCACAAGGTTCACTCGTCGTCGCTGTCAGACAACTCCTTGTCACTGCTGACGGACCAAAGCATCTCATCCTCGGTGCCGTCCATGGCATTCGATATGCCACATTTTTTAAAGGCCTTGATGACCATGGCAGACGGTATCGTGCACCACGCATCTTTCGCCCATCCAGTGAACTCCTGCAGCGAGGCACGCTTCATTCTGTTGCTGGGAGTGAATTCATGGCAGCCACTCACAAGCCATTCGGTGTACAGCGTCCGAATCCTATCTTTCACTGGCTTGTTCAAGCAAACATCGAGCGGCTGGAGCTGCGATGTCATGCCACCTGGTATCACGACAAGGTCGGTGTTGCACGCAGCGAGCTTGTCCTTGATGCGTTGGTCGAGATGGCACTTGAAAGCGTCGAGCACAAGCATCGCACGCAGGCCCAAACTGCCGCCGGGTCTCTTGCGCCAGACGTTATCGATCCAGTCGGCGACCAAGTCCGTTGTCATCCAACCTTTTTCATGGCACTTGAAAGCGTCGAGCACAAGCATCGCACGCAGGCCCAAACTGCCGCCGGGTCTCTTGCGCCAGACGTTATCGATCCAGTCGGCGACCAAGTCCGTTGTCATCCAACCTTTTTCATTGGCGCGCACAATCACGCCACTCGGAAACACGATTCCTTTCGGGAGCGTCTTGCGCCTGAATATGAGATACGGGGGCAGCTTGTGTCCATCCGCGGTGCAACAAAGCATTGCGGTGACGCGTGTTTTTTCGTGGCCGGAAGACAACACGCGCACTTGCTTCGCCCCCTTCTTTTCAACGGTTGTGGTGGCAGGCATGTCAAAGTACAGCGGTGTCTGATCGGCATTTCCAATCTGGCCGAGGTGGTAGCCGTACTTGCGGCGCAAACTTAGAACGAACCGCTGAAAACTGTGCAGCTTTTCTTCGTACTCTTCAGGCAACTTCTGGCATATCCCTGTCCGCCTTCGAAGAGAAAAGCCTTTTCTCTTCATAAAATTAGACAGCCAGCACCTGCTCGCTTTAAAGTCGCTCCGCGTTAGCCCTGTTTGTAGGGCTAGCTGCATCGCCCGGACTTTGAGCAGGTCCGTCGTCACTGGCCGCTGCGCCGCTCGCTGCTCTAGAACATATTCTGCGAGCCGCTCTTCTATTTCGGTGAACCGGCCCTGCTTCGGTCCACTGAAACCTTTTCGTGTAGCCTTGCTGCCGAAAATCTTTTCCTTCTGCTTGCGCCAGTCCCGCACGCATGTTTCCGGAACTCCGAATGCGCGTGATGCGGCCCGATTTCCGTCCGTCTCTGCACACACGATGACTTTCCGTTCAAATGCGGCATCATGATGAACTCGACGAATCTTCGGCACGTCCGTACTGGTCGGTCAATCGCAGAAAACGGGTAGGCTAACCAAAGCACATGTACCAGAGCACACGAAGGACGCTACTGCAGCTAGGCATAGACAGCTAGACCAGCTAGTAGGCTCGAAGTGCATACCAGGCGGCCATTTTAAAATGCCGATGGCGATATGATATCGGAGATTTAGGGTCGTACTCGATTCTAGCGCGCACCCAATTTTTGGACACGATATATCGGAAAAAAGGTGCGCGTTAGATTCGAGTAAATACGGTATGTTGTTCTTAAAGCAAACCTGTCGGTGCATGTGGCCAGCATCCAGATATGTGCACCGATATTTGCTCTCCGGATGAAATGAATGGAGGTTTCATATGTTTACAAGACTGTTTTTGCAGCTTTGCGCTTTCCAACTTCGAGTGCCCTTTGCTTGGGTTTACAGTCAAACCCACTTTTAACAAATAGAAATGACAGAAAAGTAGCTTACAATGTTGATTTCTTTGCAGGAAAAATTCATCAGTCAGCTTTGACTGTTTCAGAACATCTCACTATGCGGTGCCTAATTCTGCACATGCCCAGGTGGGGAACATTTATCAAATATTAAGTCCCAGAGGGACTCCACCATTTGTAAGGTGTCTTTCGCACATCCTCCTGATCATCACCCTATGCATTATCAATGTGCAAAAATGTTTCAGTCTCGACACGCCACTACATAACTGGGAGCTTCACAAACCTTCACGTCACTGGCATTCCGAATGAAGACTGCTTTCCAGAAGAAATTCCTGGCGTGAAATCCGATGAGCTTGCAGGATTGAGGAAAGAGCGATGGTGGACAGGAAAGCATTCGCATTATGTGCGTGGTTAGGCTGGTGTGGTTGCAGCATTGCCATATTTTTGTCTCTCTTATGGTTAGTTCCTGGTGACCAGATTTAATTGCTCTAACTGATAATTGGCTAGACAACAATGTTATAACAATTATTTTACCACACAGAAAACATCAAACAGAAACAAAAATATTTCCGCACAATATCAGTCTTCTCTGTAATGAAGTTCAACTACAGACAGTTAGCGTAGCGCAATCTGCTAGAGTGATCCATTGTGCACTCCCCTTCCTCACAACTGCCCAGTCTCGTTTTCACCAACACACCCTTCTTAAGGGGGAACATGGGTCTTGAGCAAAATTTTTTTTAATATTTGTCCTGTCAGTATGAAATTTGCAGGGTTTATGTAAATTCTTGTGCTGGTTTCAAATATGTTGTTAGTTTTCTTCTACATAAATTTGCTGAGTAGTTACAGCAACTTTGCTGTTCCAGACTTGCGGGAAGCTTGTAAAAATATCTACTGAAGGGAAATTGCTAAAATGCACATGGATCTGTTGCTGAATGTCTAAGGAACACAATAAAACAAGTTTTGTGCTCCTGCCTTACTACAAGCCAAAGTTATGGAAGTTTTAAGTTTTGAGCTTCACAAGTGCAACCACCCCCTTTCTACATCTTATGTTTAAAAATTTTTCATGCAGTTGAGACCTTGTATAATAGCTTTATTGTGTTCCTTTAACACTCACGAGCCAGTAAAAAAAAAATCATTACAATCTAACGAGTAGGAGAGCCACAATGCCACCCGCAAAATAGAAGGGTAGGTAAAATTTTCATTTTGAGAAAAATGGAAAAAACGAATTGCAATGTCAAACACTAATTTATACAAACAAAAACTGTAGAAATGCAGGCCACTGTGGCCTAGAAGGCTCCTGGACAGTAATCTGCATTGGGTTTGCCCTTCTGCTTTCGTTTTGCTGCAGTCTGAAAAGCTGCAGATGAAGCACGCTTCCTCTCTGCTCTCAGACATTCACTGGTGCAATGCACACGTTTACAATTTATAATGGCTATAAACCTCCAGGAATGTAGTCTCTTTGCTTTCCAACGTCCAAGTGTCGCCTCTTTCATTTTGATTTGCAGTTGCAGCACATTCAGTTGTCACTTTTTTGTTGTTTTTTTTTTTTGTTTTTTTTTAACGTACCCGTTTTGCTACGTCCTCGCATCAAGACCGAGGTAAGGAACGTTTATTGCGGAAAAGAAATGTAATTTGGAGCTGTTTGCTGCTTCCCAGTGCTCTGCATTGCACTGGAAGCAAGTGAATTCCCTAAGGACTATGAACGAGGTCCGATCGGCGCAAACGCGCGGCGAGCTCTACGAAGACGACGTGTCCCGCAGTTTACGCATTGGAGAATAAGTTTGACGGCGATTCCTTATCCCCGTTCACTTTTTTAAATGCCAATATCGCCGCCGTATGTTTTACGCTTCGCCAATCTCGGCAAACTGTTTAGCTCTGACGATCGTATACTCCGCATCGCCAAGCGGACTGTCCGCCGCGCTGCCGTCATCGTTACGAACACAATCCGTCTACCGCTTCGTTGCTGGAGTTGGCGCGAGTTCAAGCTTTTCCTGTTTTGAGCTTATCTTTCTGCTCATCTGCGGCCTGCGTTATCACTGTCGCGGCGGGTGCGACCGCCGGCAGTAGCAGTCCCCCGTGCTGGGGAACACACTAGGCCTACTTCAGGCTCGTACACACGATCGTTCGGCGCACGATTTTCGTCGGCCTGAGCGCGCACAGCCGGGGCAGGGCATCACTTGAGATGATTATTCAACTATTTTTTTCACTTTTTTCACAAATTCTAGCCATGAACGCACCTCGCGGTTCGGAACCAAGCGCGGCCGGCGTCACGTCTCCGCCGTCTCCCCGCGGCTCGGGCGCGCCAAGCAGACGCCGTCAGCCAGCTCCACCAATGCGGGGACGCCTTATCGTCACGTGCACCCGGAAAGCCAATGGGATTGCAAATGCCACGTTTTCTTTTTTGCTATTTTTTATGCAACCAATGGGCGAATGTAAACAGCAGAGGCGGCAATTTGAAGACGAAAGGCGGCTCTTTCGAATGAGACCAAGATGGCTACGGTGCCGCGCACAAAATGGGAGCTACGCCTCGCGGAAAATGGTTGTTTCGGGGGTCGTTTTCGGCCCAAATTTGGGCGACATCGATATAAATTGGCATTGTGACTAAAATACCGACCCTAGAGATGAAAAACTTAGCAGATAGGTAGATAAAGAGCTACTGATTTCGCAAATCACATTTTCTAAAAAGTGATTTTTTCGCGATTTTTTGGTCCGAAAGCCCCGTGTCCCCCCTTAATAGGCTGCCTCAATGAAAGTGGAGCATGTACCATTACTGCCAGTGCTATCAAGAATGGCAACAATGACAAATAGCCAAGCCCATCCAAGCCACTCCATTTGAATGGCTCCGTTTATATCTAAGATGGTGCATTTCATAGCCACACAGAACTGGTTGCTTGTGGAGCTTTTATCCGCTCGGCTCTAAATTGTGCCGAAGAATGAAAAACGATCTCTGGAGTATTGTTGTCACCTATTCCAGTGTGAAAAAAATAAAACTTTTGGACGCCGCGAGGACCAAAATATCAATTGTGAATAATGTTACGGATGAGGAAGAAGAAAAGAGCGGTGGCACGGGCAGGAATGCTCACGCTAGGCCTATTTGCATTCAATAAAACCATATCATCGTCATCGGTCACCTTCTGTTTGTTCTCTGGCTTGCTGCCTCGCAACAGTATGTATACGTTCCCACGGTGTGCCTAACAGTTTCTGAATGAAGTCCGAAAAATTGCACGAGTACGAAAAATCAGTCAACTATTTTTCATGTTTACTGTATATGCTTCAGTAAAAAAAACACTTCATATATTTTGTGCCTTATGCAGTGTAGTTGCACAGGCATATATGAAAACAAACATTTAATGTGTGAATTTTGTTAGTTATTTGCAACATTTTATTTTTTACTGCTCTTCCAACTAACTAGAAAACATTAAACATCCTCACATTCAAAGTCAAAGAAAACTGCGCAAGAGTGGTTCTGATTTATGCAACATAACAAAAAATAAGTACAACTACCATTTTTTTTCCCCAGAAGAAGCGAAATGACCGAGACAAGCACAAGTTGGAAAATTATACGCTCGACCGCCTTAAATACAGACCAGGGAAATAAACCTCCACTATGGCATCTCTCATAGCCTGAGTCGCTTTGAGACGTTAAAGCCCAAACCTAACCAAACCAAATAACAATAAAATGAAGTAACACCCAGCACACCTAGATTGTACACATGCGAAAAATGTCTCCACATTAGCAAATCGCCTGAAATGCAACATACAAGATTTAAAATTCCGCACACGCTGCTGCAAAGCCCAGACTACATATTTGCGTTGGTTATACAATCTTTGCCTGTACTCACCTATGGGGCTGAAACGTGGAGGCTAACCAAGAGAGTTCTACTTAAGTTGAGGACAACCCAGAGGGCTATGGAACGAAAAATGGTAGGGGTAACATTGAGATAGGAAGCATGCACAGTGGGTCAGAGAAATAACAAGTCACCGACATTCTAGTCGAAATTAAGAAGAAATGGACATGGGCAGGACATGTAGTGCAAAGAGAGGATAACCGATGGTTGCTGAGGATAACAAACTGGATTCCAAGGGAAGGGAAGCGTAGCAGGGGGCGGCAGAAAGTTAGTGGACTAGAACAGAACCAGGTTAAGTGGAGAAATATGGGAGAGGCCTTCGCCCTGCAGTGGGTATAGTCAGGCTGATGGTGATGATGATGATACAATTTGCAGTAAAAAAATGACAAAAAAATAGTAATAATCATCAAAGCAGCCAACTTGGCCAAGTTAGGGCAAGGGATGACTGAACATGTCATAATCCTGATACAGCACATATATTTGCATTTGCGACATCTGAAAGGGCTGTGTCGATTCCCCTTTATGCCGCACTATGTATTCTATGTATTTCATTTTTGTTTATCTGCCTCCCTCCCCTTGCCCGCTTTAAGAGAGAGGCCCATAAAAATGAGCGCAATGCACAGCTGCAGATACAACTTCTTGTACAGCTTCCAGAGCAGCAAAGCACAAAACGGAGAATGCATCCACTCACTTGAACATGGCGGTGATGTCTCCCATGATGAGCGCAATGGTCAGCGGAACCCCCGTGCATGCCGGCACCAGGTACAGCAGTGCTGGCTGCAAGGGGAACAACGTGAACAACTGGGAGTGGCTGCACTATGTTACATCGTGCCACCACAGCACCAGCTGACAGAGGGCAGCAGAACACCTTCAAGTCGCACTCTACATGTCTACAATCAATTTGTAGCTCTCGCAAGGCACAAAAAGGCTGAAAATAAAGGTACAACCACCGCCGGACACTCGTGCGAGCAAAACGCAATAACTTTGACACAATCGTCTGTCTGCCCATCTCAGAGGCTGGTTCACATCGCCTTTTAGCATTTCGTAATGGCGTTCATGGAGCCCTCTTTTTATCGGTGCATAACTGTGAGTTTGATTTGAGTGGTGGGAAAGAAAGTCCCACTTTTACCTTCAGTTCTTGTCAGCAAAAAATGTGCCCACCGCTGCTGAACAAATACCAACGTAGCCACAAGGAATAAAACAATCGACCTCGCACTAAAATGAAGACTGGAAAGTTTCCCCTAGTAACCTTTCAATATGCACCAACATGAAACAGCATGCAGCCTTGATCGGGTCGAAAACTGGATATCACTATGTTTTATATGGCAGCCACTCAAGAATTTCAGCCCAATCCAAAACTTCTCAGAATTCCAAAATTGACCCTGCTAACTCCACTACGGCTAGTACATCACTAACCAAATATAATATGGAGAATCTGACTGCAACCTCCTAGATTCCCAGTGCTCTCAATTTCGAATATTGTCGGCGCTTAAGAAACAAAACCAAAAAGTGGTAGTGCCACTTGCTAGCATAACGAAAGAAAACTCCGCAGGATGTCTTACCTGGGCGTGGTTGAAATAGATCATGATGAAGATGGTCAAAGCCAGGCCCAGGACGTAGGCCACGAAACTGCTCACAAAGTAGAGATTCCTTTGCCGATTGAGGCTGGAAGGTTGAGAGACAATCAACAACCTGGAGTTAAGGTTGCCGTACAACTGCAATGGCAAACCTGAGTACAGCACCAACACAGGACCATCGACGACTCCTAAGCAAAGTTGGTTTTAAACCTGGGTCAACTCAATTTTCAAATTTAGAATTTCAAAACGTGCAGTCATATTTGGAGGTTGGCCACTCAAATTTTGAGGTTGGGCAAGTCTATTAATCAAACCGTCTCTCACCTTTAATGCACCTTAAGAGGACACTGCAATAGCAGTGCGTTCACATATGGTGTTTGCGGATGGCAGTTGATGAAGACAACGATAAGCCACGAGATTCCGCACTTGCTTCCCATAAAATGTACCTGGGCTCGAATCTACTCCACAGAGATATTTGTTTTTAAATTCACTCTGGGCATTTTTCCACGTTCTCTAGGAACCGTTCTTTGCCCTTCTTGCGGTAAAAAACTCAGTGCTCTTTACTTCAGGCTGAGCTGTTACATTGTTACTGTGCTAGGCTGACAAGGTCGCTTCGAGGACAAAGAACACACAAACCTGACCAAGAATTTAGAATCCACTTTTCGCACTGAAAGGAGAACTGCCCCTCTTGCCCTACTGGCTAGCCCAGAGATGAAACATGCCACTGTGGCTAATACCCTTGTTACACGGGCAGAGTTAACTGCGGTTACGCGAAACCGTGGTTAGCCCATGTTACACGGCGGACCAAACCGTGGTTACGCCACTAAGCGCGGTTATCGCGAACCGAGCTTGGCGACCTCGGTTAGCATCGTTAACCGAGAACATGGCGGCGTCCATGGAGGGAGGCAGCGCGTCGGCAACGTCCGCGCCAGTGTTACAAACTTTACCAAGCAATAATTTTGCGACACAAAACATACTTCTCATCGATATCATGTTTCGTAACAAATATCTTCTAAATAACGCACATATTTGCGTACGGAATTTCGTTCCGCCAAATTGTTGCGTCAGTTCATATAACAACGACGAACGGCGATTTGAGATAACCGCAGTTCAGTTCGGTAACCGCGGTTAACTCTGTCCGTGTAACAAGGGTATAAGAGGCTATGAGAAAAATGTTCCCTCGATTGTCAGTACAACTGAGGCAACTAAAATAAAATATACTGCTGCACAATGCCAGAGACGCAACTTTTGCTCTCCAGAGCTTTTAGGCTCAGCACAAACTTGGACAGGGCGAGTGCGAGAAAGAATGAGAGAGGCGCGCGTCAGTATTGTGAACGTAATGATACCAAGCATACCTAGAGTCGAACCGCAGCAGCAGGGCGATAAAGATGCCGGGGATGACAATGTCGCCCAGGCCCAACATGGCAAAGTGGTTGCCCGCAAACCCACTCTCCAGAAAGTCCTGTGGGAACACCACTGGCAGGGAAAGTAAAGAAAGGAAATCAAACAACACAGAATGGCAAAAAACGTAAACTACAAAATGAATTTCACAAAGTGAAATGAGCATGCATTGAATTGCCTTCTGATGCTGCCAACATCTAGCTCTCAGAGCTTAATGTTCCACACATTTTAAAGGGGGGGGCATATTTGTGAAGAACATGTGATAACTGGATAAAAGACGAAGAAAACCACGTTTGGAAAAAGAAGAGGAAAACGTCGAGGTTGGCTCGAGGAGCGCGAGGCACGAGCAGGAGAGAACAGGCGAGCAGCGGAGCCGATCGGCTGTCCAAGGAGCTCGGAGCGGTGCGTCTTCTGCCAGGCCTGACCCGGGGATCCAGACCTGGGGCCTGCCGGCCGTATCCTGTCCTGTTCTCCTGTCGTCCACGAAACTCGGAACGGTGGTCGGGCCCGGGAGTGCCACAGCGCCAGCTCTTCACTGGCACGAGCGTTCGGCGCCGTGCTGAGCCCAGGCACGTCGGGGAGGCCTGACGCATCGGCCGTGGAAAGGCAACCCGAGGCCTCTTGCCTCTACGGGGCCCCGTCCGGTGGCCTAGCCTTCCGTTGGGCTTACTGAGGCCTTACTGCACCGATCCTGCAAAACTCTGACCACCCAGAGCGTCTGCACCGGCTTCTCCACCCAACGAACTGGTGACTGTAGATAACTTGATGTTTAGTCTTTAACCTACTTGCTTGCCCTACTCTCGTCCCGTCCATATGTGTACATAAATTATTCGTTGTTAGCTTGGTCAGTCTGGTCGTCTATTTAGATTGCTGTCTCTGAATAAGCCACAGAACAAGGTGGCCAGAAGTTTTAAAGAAAAGAACCTCACACACTACTACTACTACTGCCTTCCTTCAGTCTTCCTGCCAGCAGTGCTCACTGCAACCATAATCAAATAAATGGGGCAATGCACTTACAGGCAAGTTTTGCACTGCAGTTATCTCTAAAGGTACACGAGTAAGCAAAATTTTTAACGGATTGAAAACAGCATTTACGGTGCAATTCGAGACGCATCTCACTTTTACTGCTTGAACAATTCGAACCTCCTGAACACTCTGAAATTATGAAATTCACGTCTCTCTGAACTCGCAAGGCCTCACATTGCAGCACATCCAAACGCTGCTCCCTACAGCAACTCACACTTGTCGCATCAGTTTTTGAGCTGCCATTTCCCTCAACAAAATGCACTGCGCACAGCAAAAGCCTGCATGCATTACGTACTACAGTTAAAACTCGATTTAACGAAGTTGAGGGGAGCCGTGAATTATTTCGTTAAATCGAGAACTTCGTTAAATTGAATGAGGCATTTCTTGGGCACATAATTCAGTACATTCGATTACAGTAAAACCTCGTTAAAACGTACCCGCTTAAACAGTACTTTCGTTTTAAAAGTAGTAAAGTCACGTCCCCGACTGAGCACCCATTGAACATAATGCATTTTGCATCCGCATAAACCGTACCAGCTTATCGCGGTCGTATCTGTTAGCACGTACCATTTTCACTTTTCGTCGCACTCGCGCGTGACGAATTCACGCCGGTAGCACCGACCCAAAGGACGGTTCGGCTAGCGCCGCAACAATCTTCCCTAAATACCGCCAACGGGACGCCAAGCCACACAGCTAATGACAAATTGGCGCCAAAGTTGGTAATCATACAACTAGCGCTATCTTTGGGGGTCCGTATGGTCATCGTCATGACCCCTTGCAGGGCTCCCATCTGCTAGTCAGGAGGGTTAGCGGCGCGCTTGCTCGCACACACCACGTCCGTGTTCACGATAGCAAGGCTAGACTGATGGAGGCCTAACAAGCTGAGCTTGACAAAGACGTGCGTTCAAAGGCACGGGGAAATCCGCACAAGAGCGAACACAGAGCACAACACACAAACACATACACAAAAAAAAACACGCGAACTGCAACAGCGCCATCTATGAAATGTGGCACGAAACTTTTTTAGAGCTCGACTCAAAATTAAAACTCGTTTTGCGCCGCGCAGTTTGAAAAAAGCGACGGGATGAAGATGCTCCGCGCTGTTACCGCTGACTCGCAATAAAAAAATTTTGGGGTGCTGTCTACAAATTAGACCAAAAATTAACACTTTTTCACCTTTATTTCTCGAAAAAAGGTTCGTTAAATCGGGACAGACCACGGAATCGGTTTCGTTTTTTCGGGTTAGTCAAAGCATTGAACCCTATGGGCTTCTGAGGGGGAATTAGGATACCCTTCGTTAAATCGAGATTTTCGTTAAATCAGGTTTCGTTAAATCGTAGAGCTTACTCGTGACGAGAAGTCAATTGCATAGTACACCTATACAAGCAACTATGGCACACAACAAGATGGCAGCTGCATAATGTTGTGGCCACACAAGCAAGACAATCTGGTTTCCTGGCAACTGGCAAATCTGAATACTTTTATGCATTTGTTAGCACTGTTCAAGACACCCATTAGGAAAGTGAGGTGTACTGCACCCCCCACCCCCCTTCGCATTTCCCTGTATGTACGGCATATTTTAGGTCAATGAGCATCACTCAATTTGAGCTTCTAAGTTTATAACCTCGCAACAGTATGGTAACTGGGAGGGTGAAGGGGGGGGGGGGGGGGGGAAGGGGTACAGCTGGAAACAAATGAAACCACCCAGAAAATTATACAATCAATCACCCTTGTTTCGATGCAATGAAATTAGTACCACTAACAAGCGCAGCCAAAGGTAACGACACTGGTAGTCGTTATTACCAGCTGCTGCAGGTGCAATAATGGCTCATTTCCATTCTTAGCAACCTGGTTTATTTTTCTCTCTACAAAACTCAAGAAAGCCGTTCATGACTAGTGCAGTCTTTTCCAATGGGTCCAGCAATAAAGGCCAAGGTTTGATGTTTACCACGACACTCTCTAGTCCAGATGAAAGCAAAGAGTGCAGCTGTATGATTTAACAATCTGCATGCAACATTACTTACCAATATTCTGACTGATTATACCAACACACGAGCGCATGACTGGGCCAATCAGTCCAGTTATATTATTTCAAAAGAGTTGCTTTGCATTAGCTTCAATCTGACTCAATGCAAACAAAGGGTCTTATTACAGCAAGGTTTGAAGCGAGTTTGAAGAAAAAGCTTCAGCTGGAAGCAATCTAAAACTTGGAAAGAATTTCTCAATGCGACGAAAATCAGGAGGTGAAGCAAGACACTCGGAGAACAGAAACTCACATTTTATGGGTGCCTCAAAAGACTTGGCAACGGTCACCATGACGTCGGTGCCAAAGACCTGCAACGTCGAGTTTCGGAAGAAGAAAAACCCATGATTTAGCATGTGTGGCACCCTTGCGCATGAACATGGACATCCCCAACACCTTCCCCAAGAGGCAAAGTCATTCCTGCTTCTTCCGCACTCACCCAGAAGATGTCGTAGACAAACAGCCCACCCAGCAGGATGCAGCCGGTCGCCACAGTGTTGATGTGTAGCAGCTCAACGCCGTTGATGGCAAAGGCCAGACCGAAAAGGTTGTTTGCCACCCAGTGCTGCAAGATGCACACAGGAAACAGGGCGCGCAGTACAGTTTAGCGTTGATATAATGAGCTTTAGGGTAATGAAATCTTCGACGAAGTGAAGCAGTTTGGTTTGCACAACTTAGCCGGATGTCACATATGTTAAGCGTGCAACATAACGAAATAAATTCTACCTACTTTCAAGGTACCGAAATTTCCCTATCATACCATGAGCTCGAAACGGTTGGGCATGTGCACTGATGTGTGTGTGCATGAAAGCAAGTGCGGCAGGCCCTAAGACGTAGAGCGCCTGGAAGATGAAAATACGATGGCGGTGGCGCACACCGCCTGCTGTGCAATCTGAGCTAGTATGGACGAGGCTCACGAACATATTGTTAAGTGAATCCACTAGGTGGCACGAGCATCTGTGCAATGCAAAGCCAGCTAGGCCGAGGATCAAATGGATGCAACTAGCACAGGACCGGATTAACTGGAAGAATATGGGAGAGGCCTTTGCCATGCACTGGGTGCAGTCCAGCTGATGACGATGTGTTCTGAAACCGATGAAGTCGGGAAAAAAAAGATGTTATATTCATGTAAATACCGAACACCTTGCCCATCGCTGAGATTTGCAGAAGTAGCATGGCATACAGTGGAATTTGATGCAGCTGGCATGCCTGTTCATTCCAACCCCATCCACACCCGGAGATGTCAACTGGCATTATCGTAATTAGCGCCATGTTATACTGCACCATGTTTTCACCCCAACCCTCACCAAGGCCGTGAGAAGTACAAGTGATATGCAGTAGAGTGATATGCTTTAGCAGGTGGACAGCTTGTGCAGCATCAATACTACCCAAAAGCTGTATACCTATCTCCAATATGAAAGAGAGCCCGCATCAGCATTTAACTAAAGGAAACAAGGTTCTTCTGAAGAGTTCTTGCTCTGATTTGGCAGAAAATTTTCCATGGGCCATCATAAGTGCAGAAACGACAGATTAACTATTTTATCCATTCATCTTCCAACTTGACAAAAGAAGGCTACAGTACCTGAGAACCTTGTTCCTTTCTTAAAATAAAGTACTGGAGTTCCATTAGCCGTTATCGCTGCTATCAATCAAGTCAAACACAGCAGTGAAGTGGACTAGTTCAGTGTGTGTGAAAAAAAATAAAAATAAAATAGGTACATTGAAAAGCATATCTTCTGTCAACAACTCTGACGACATAGCACAATTCAATCAGTGAATCCAGTAAATTCGCTCTTCCATCATTATTCCGGACTCTAGATATAAGTGTCCTTTAAGAAAGAAAAAATAAACCCCAGCAGTATCCCTGAAAGAAACACAAAAATGTCTGGCGCAAGGTTACCAACACTTGAAAGTCTGGAGTTATGTCTAAAGCAAGGGCACAATCAGGCCCCTAAAACATGGCGTATTGAAAGCAGCTTTGATATTATACTAAAACGTGCCTGAAAGCTAGACCGCTTAACTTCTAGTTCCTCCAAATTGTCAGATAAACCACTGAAACTTGAAAGTATTATCAGTTATATCTATCAAAAGTCAGCTTCTTAAGTTCCCTGAGAATCTCCGAAACATTACAATTGAGTCTTAGTGTTATCCTTGCTCTTTAGTATAGAAGGCTAATCATGTTCACCTTTTTCCAGAGATACCAGACACCGAACAGGCAACAGCAGATCCAGCAGGCTACATCATCGTAGCTGAAGCGGTAGTCGAAGTACTCTGCAGAACAACAACAGGGGTGTCGTCAATTCCAGCTGTACCACAGCTAGAAACAATAAGTACAACTAATAAAAATGCATACAGTGACAAAAGACATGAGGGTTATCAACTACACTTCTAGCGCATCAGAAAAAAAAAAAAAGCTCTCTGCCCCCCCCCCCCCCCCCCCCCTCCCAAAAAAAGAGAAAAGAGACACCAATACGTGCATGCCTGCTTCATTCACCAAGGGAATGCTAGAAAGGTCAAACTCTGTGCACCTAGACTGCCCAACGCTTGGCCAAAAAAATGAGGATTCAGCTCCAATAACGCAGCTGCATCATAATGCTCCACGTTGTGTACAGCTTACACCATTTTTGCGATGCATGAATAGCATATTTATTGCAGGTAGACAAGTGTTGTTAAGCACTTGAAAAAATTGGCAAACCATTTTGAAGATATTTATCTTGGAAGAAGTTGTATTTCTGCAACTAAATCCGCAATCATGGCCAATTGCTAGCCAAGCCAGATATGAAGTCTTCCCATTTTCCACCATTCTTGCAGAGGATGAATGACAGTAGAACCTGTATTCACTCTCGGCGGCGACACTTGAGAAAGTATGAATTAAAGGCATGCTCTGCTCTCCAGGAGCATTTTGACTAGCCTGTAAAGACAGATGGGTCTCTATACAGCAGCCATGGACACAAATAGGTAATACCTAACATGTGGCACGTGTAATATATGTGTAGTGGGCCATAGTAACAATGCCAAGGCATAGCCATTGCTTTCAATTTGCACCATAGGAAAATGATGATGATAACACAGGTGCATAATACATTTTGGGCAGCATAATTATAACGCCACATGCGAGGCACATGACCAGAAATTATTTTGGAGGGGGATCAAATGTGGCAAGGCCTGGCAAGGGGTTCGATACCCCCACGGATGCACGCTTTCATGCATCACCTGAATGAGATGTGAATCATAGCTCCTCAATGAAACTGAAGTGAATTCTAAGCAAAACTGAGAAAGATGACCATTCTTCTCAGAGCTATCAAAACTGCTCCCAACCATCCCCCAAACCTCCACTGTTTTTTTCCCCTCATGCAGCGAGATCCCATAGTCAGCGGCCTAACTAGCTCCAATTAAGGCATTTCAGTATGTTTGTCGTCCCGTTGTGAGTAGTCACCTTCACACTCGTCGCTCTGTGTTGTCGACCACCGTTGGAAAGAGATCCTGTACTCCCAGCGGTAAAAGCGGCTGGGCAGCAGACATCGCATGACGCGGCTGAACGACGAACTGGAAGAGAAAAGAATGTACACCAAAGACAATGTTTCTAGAGCTCAGCACTTGCATCTTGACGAGGAAGAACAACCTGTTTTTGCGCTGTCCCCTTTTTAGCAATGTTAAAGCCGCTAGCCTGCAGCAACGCCCTCGTCGGCTCGTAACTAACTAGCGCTAGTGTCTGTCCTTTGCCTTCTTGCTGCGCTATGGAACATAACGCATACCCACTAGCCCTCACCCTGTAAAGATATATATTTCCATTCTAGTACTGTCAGTCGATAACTCGAACAGGTCTGAGCAGTGGTCAAAGCCTCATCACACGTTTGCATAGTCATCGCATGATTCTAGTGCACAGTTCTTTGTTTTTAAATATGAAACAACAGCTACAAACACAATTATTTATTATGGCTGCATGCTGCCTATCAAGTTTCATACAACACCCACCAGATTTCTCGGTTAAGAATTTTCAGTGCAAAATTAGAGAATGTCGCTGGCAACCAAACCGACACTTGAGTTAAATGTATTGCACAAAATGTAATAATATATCTCTCTATATTGGTAAATAAGCTTGACCATGTCAGGTCGCATAACCAGTGACTTAAGTCATTAGCTAAGCCACATCAACAAAAGAACAAACTAAGCCAAGCAGATGGCTTCTGACTAGAACCAATATTCACCGATGCCAATGTGCAGAAGAATGTACAGTAAATGAAAATGGGTTAATTTGCTATGGTTATCTTTAATAAGGATGCCAGTAAATATGCAAACCATGAAGTGAAAAATGAAGCGGAAGGATGTATGGATTACCCTTAGCGACACTAAAAGGACACATGTCGACACAAAAGATAAGACCAAGTTTAATGTCGTTCTAGCTATTTTACTGCAGACAAAGTTGCATAACGAACGAAAAGATCAGTCGTTAGGAGACATATTTAACAGGCGTGCATATTCTCAGAGTGCTTGCGTTGAAGAAAGGAATGCTCAACATATTGTTGCAACTAGTGAAAAGCCCTAACTAATTTTCTTTACCCAGCAAACTACTGTGAAAAACAGTGCAGTGCTCAAGCATATAAAAAGGCTATGTAATGTTTTTTTACACCACAATTTGCTATTGGAAGAACACAAAACAGTTGTGTATATGAAAGACAAAATTAAGAACTGAACTCACCTTAAAATGTGAGCCAATGCTAAAACTCCAAGTAAAAAGAAGTACCCAGTGAGTAGTAGATTGATGTATTCCTTTGAGAAGAGCTGCAAATAATGAGATCCATCCGAGAGTGCTACTGTTACCACACTATCAAGCTGCACTGATAAACTGAAACTGTTCAACAGCCACAATGCATTTTAATGATGGTCACAACTGTGGCTTGCAATATCTCTTGTCACACGAACACTTTTGATCCTCATTGAACTCGATCTGCATTCAACTTATTGCAGATCGAGGTTGTCACCAACAACTTCACATTCAAGAGCGGGCGTCACCACCCTCGACGTTGTCCAACGCACATGAAGAAGACTTCTCAATGGTCATTCAAAACGGCTGCGTAGAACCAGCTATTTCAATCCTTCTTGAAAACCTCGATGCAGATCGAGTTCAATGAGGATTGGAAGTGTTCGTGCGACAGAGGTATAACACAAAGAGGGAAATGAGCAACTCATTCAAAGATCTAAAGCCCAAATGGAACACAGGGCTACTAGTACCTGGAAAATTATAGATGGCCAAGAAGGTTAGTATAAAAAGAATTTTTCTTGTGTGGTTTTATGTGATGTTCGAACATGCTATCTCAGAGCATGCAAATCAACGAAATTCCAACAAAGGGATCACAAGCCACACACTGACCGACAGCACATCTTTACGTGTCCTGCTTGAAAACGTGAATGTCGAACGACCCCTTTGGCCACGCTGAAAAGGTTCAATAAACCGCACAACACCGTTCCAGCGTTTCACGCACAAGCCATTGCAGTAATGGACCACTGATATATGGAATAGCAGTCTATACAGCTTACCTTGAAGAAAATGTACAACCCAAAGAGCGCGCCGCTGGCTATGACAGGGAACATGGCAGCGTCTTTTCTCGTCATGGTTTCGGGTTTCTCACCCGACTCCTGCAAAGAAGGACAGCTCGCGTCAGCATTTGAGCACAACGAACGACGATTTCGACGACATGCGCAATGACATATTCTTGACATCGAAGTTCGAACAGGTGTTGAACGTAAACTAACCTATTTCTCAAGAAAGTTTAGCACTCAGAAGCTATAAAACGAGTTAATTCGGGATTCCATATGACAAAGATGTCTGGAACATGCAATTTTAGACGTGTTATAGAAAAGCTCAGGCTGTTAGATCTTTGTTTTCATGATCTCACGTGAATATAGCTGTAGCTAACCGTGATAAGCATATGATTCCGCTCTGGCACATGGCACCTTTCAATGCACTTAAGAGACGAAACCAGGCGTTAGAGCGGAAAATTGCGCTGTTAGAGCTCTCCTGCGGCATGCAGAGCAGAGGAACTCGAGTAAAAGAGCGAGAAGTGAAAGCTATAAGTGTTACGAAGCGAGGAGCTAAA
>JAJIZL010125450.1:159644-197018 GCA_023969395.1 Amblyomma maculatum | reverse complement strand
ATGGTCTCTGAAGCGTGTGACACCAAACATAACGGCTAGTGCTTCCTTTTCCAGATGTAAATAGTTTCGCTCTGCGGGTGTGAGATTTCGAGATGCGAATGCTGTGAGAATAAGACCCCTTTTTCACAATGTGAAAGCACTGCACTATACCATATGGCGAAGCGTCCAAGGCTAGCATGAGTTCCTTAGATGAGTTGTAGTGTGCTACCACTTTTGCCTCCTTGATTACTACCTTGCGTTTGACAAAACGTTTTTGTTCATCTGTCCACCTCCATTGACTATGCGTGTGAAGTAGTCCGTACAAAGGTGCTTGAAGTGTGGACAGCTTGGTTGAAACTGTTCGTAGTATGACAGGAGTCCGATGAAGGATCTCAGATCACTAACGTCATTGGGCTCGGGAGCTTCATTGACGGCTTTTGGTTCTCCGGCCTTCATGGGCAAAGACCAGTAACATTAGTCTCGTGGCCCAGATATACAAGAGATGGTTTGAAAAACACTCTTCTGTTCGAGCTTCAACCCTGACTTTCTTTCTTATCCGTTGCAGAACTTTGCGCAGGTTCTGAAGGTGCCCTGCATCAGTTCTTTCCGTCACCAAAACATGGTCTAGGTAGAGTGACGTGCCTGGGATGACACGATGGGTTTCCTACATTCTTTGATGAAGAGGGCAGGGGCTGATGAAACACCAAATGGCAGGCAGTTGTATGCAAAAAGACATTTATGTGTGTTGATGACCGGTAGCTTGCTGGTTTAATCACCAACGGGCACCTGATTGTACGCCTCGCGTAAATCCAACTTGGAAAACTTGACTCCGCCTTTTAAAGGTTACCAATCTTATAGTCTTCTTAAATCATGATCTATCTGCTTTGAGTACTGGTACAGTAAGCGAAGCCCTCCCAGAGTGGTCTACTGTTTCTAGACGCTGAAGATCATTTTCAACATTGACCCGAAGTGCATATGGTACCGTGCGAGGTCCGTAGTGTTGTGGCTGCGCATCGGGTCGAACACTGACATGGATTGGTGCTGCTTTCAATGTCCCGCAGCCTAGTCTCATGATTTCTTCAAACTAATGCAGCATTTCTTTTACTTTCCCTTCGGTGGTACCTTCAATCTGCGTCGCATTTAATTGGCCTTGTGGCCGGTCAGATGCTATAAGCCAGTCCCTGCCACAGAGATTAGGGCTCTTTTAGGCTATAAGCGGGCCTGCTGACACGTACTCTTGGCAAGACGTACAGTACGTCAACTACCACCGTTTCCTGCACAGGTATTGTTCTACGCATGCAGTTAGGCTTGATGTATGTCTGTGAAAGCTGTGACAGAAACCATTGGTGCTGCTGATAAGTGTATTTTTAAGATTATCGAAACAGAAAAACCTGAATCCACCTCCATTTCTAGTGCACTCCGTTGACTATGATGTCACAGTGATTGGCTTCAGGGGTGACTGTGATAAGAATGCAGATAGTACTCAGGCGGCTTCTCAGTCGGCTGTACTGTGTCCACTTGAGTTGTGCTCTGTTTCTTCCCTTTCTTAGTACCAGAGAAACAGCAACTCACCTGCTGACCTAGTCTGTCGCACTTGTAACACGTTGTGTTGATGTGCTTGCATTTCTGAGGCCTGTGATTACGGGCTCCGCCGCATACACACGGCCTGGACTTCGCCCGGTGTCCGGTTTTTATTTTGACTTGAAGCTTCGGGTCTGGCCCTTTGTGGCCATGGGCCCTTCAGGTGCCTTTTTGTGCTTGACATAATTTTCTGAGCCTTCTCGAACTGTGAAAGCAGGTATGTCCGAGTGCCCCCTTTGCAGGTCACTTGCGTTGCGTTCCGCTGCCTCTGCCATTCTAGCAATCTCAAGAGTTTTATCCAGGGTGATGTTTTTCTCAACTAACAACAGTTCCTGCACAGTTCTGTCACGAATTCCACACACAAGCCTGTCTCTCAACATAGGGTTGAGCGCTTACCGAAGTTGCAGTGTTCCGCCATTTGCCAAAGCACGCGACAAACACCGCGACACTTTCATTCTCAAGCTGTACTCTTGTATGGAAGCGAAAACGTTCGGCTATATCCGAAGGAGCAGGGCTTAAGTGGCTGTTGAGAGTAGCCATGAGCTCAGAAATCTTTTTCTCTTTTGGCTTTGCCAGCCCTAACAAACTACGGAGCGCCTCTTTTGAGCCGACCGTCGAAATAATATCCACTTCTTTTTTTGTCGTTTTCGATGCTGTTTTCATTGATGAACGCATCTACCCGTTCCATGTACCCACGGCTATTGTCGTACTCCTCGACTCGGCCAAAACGTCGCCATGTTTGCGCGGGAACGAAGGGGGCTTCACTTCCCTGGCTACTGGAGCTACGTTTACTTGCCTCATGCATCACCATGCGATGTCTTCGCTTGCTTCCGGGTCCCTGCATCCTATACCTGTCGCCACTTGTGTTTTCGGTAACAAGATGTTTAATTCACATGGATCACGGGTTACATAGACCGGCATTGCGCCGTACAAAACATCGTTCTCAGAGTGTCCTCGCTCGTGCCACATGCAATAACACTACGTGACAGTTTTCTCCTGATGCAGTTGCTCCCCCTTTCGTAATGCACATGCACCACACATGCATACAAAGCATCTGTAAATTAGCATTTCCCATCGGCTAAAACCAATTGACCGAAAACGAAGTGAATTTGGTTATGAGTGCAAGTAACCAACCGAGAGGTCAGCCCTAGACGATTTAATCCCAAAGCAACTAAAAGGAAGCAAGAATGTACTATAAAGCACCAGACACCCGTTGTGCAATGTATCGAAGTCCTCATTTATTTTTTGAAAGTAACATGTGGGAAAAATTACCTTGCACAGACTGTGAAGTACATGATTGAAAGATTGCTAGAACACAACAGGATTTCAAGCATACATGCTGAAACTTGGGGAATAATTTCAAACTCTGTTCTTCAAGAACGTTTGAGCCTGAGATCAAAAATGAGAAGTATTCGTAAACGACGAATCGGCCCGCGAAATCATCGACGGGACTTCGATACCAAGGTTGCGTGACCCTTGTATCATCACGACGTTAGTGCATAAGAACGAACGAATTGGACACAATAAAATTTGATTCATCTTCATGATTACAAATCTTCGGTTGACATTTTAAACTGTTTGAAAGATTTGTGGTTGCAACGCTTATTTCCGTGGTGGCCCAGATGTTATATGAAGCCATTTTCTTCCACCTATACTGTGTTGAAAGCAGGTGCATGTCTCTATCCTGTCCCTTTATTCTCCGCCTTTCAGTCACAAATGAAAGACATCATTGTAGCCGCAGCCTTCAAGAAAGTCTTTACACATCCTATATATCAGGCTGGTAAACAATATCCAGATTTGTTAAGTTAATAGATGTTTCGCTAACACACTTTTCTCCTCGTTTCGTGATATGGTATGTCTCGATAATTTCTCTTGTGCGCTGATTACGCGCTGAGCCAAGCACGACAGTTTTATCAACAGGGTTTGCATTTCCATTTCGATCAATGTTTTGGTAAATTATCTTGTGCTGCTGTAGGAACTAAAGAATTCCTGTGTTCAAAGAGGCTGATATTTAAATAACTGCCAGTCTGCCCTTTGTACACTAAAGGAAAATAATGTAAATTACCTGCGTTTTAAACTGCACATAACCATATATGTGGTTAACGTAGTAGCGCTGCTCGCTTTTTAACGCATCTGCTTTACTCCTAACGAAAGCCCACACGCCGGACAATTTCGTGGAAGCTGACATTACTGTGCCTACCCTATACCGATTGGCGACATCTCCCACCCTTGTGAGAAACAGTGCATGTGCTGCAGAACCACTGGTTTGCTTTCGGTGCTGCACAACTTAGACATCTGGTGTCCGTGACCTTTGCCCGCAGAATAAGTTTATCACATCAGCCACTGAATTATGAAAGCTGATAACCAGAATTAGTCAATCTGTTGACTTGATCAAGAAAGCATTTACCAACTTTGTGAAAGGGGAATTTTGTAAATTACCAGCTTTTTCCACTGTACACGCTTTTATGTATGGTTAAAGTAGCAGTGGTGCTCACTTTTTAATGCATCTCGCATTCTTCAACCTAAAGCGCACGCACCAGATAACATCCTGGGAGCTGTAAATTCACTGTGTGCGTGAGCCACACTTTAGCCACGGCAAAAAAACATTTATTTGTTGTGAAACTAGAGATCACGGAGCAGTTATTCATTTTGCTGAAGGCAACAAGGAAATAAAAATGTGACGCTCGGTGGACATATAATTTCCCTGTTGACTCCGTCTAAACAATGCGTGCCGCTTACCCTCAGCGCCAGTCACGATGACGACTCCGACAATCGCCAGAACAACAAGCAGTAGCACAATAGGGACTAGGATCTTGGTATTGCTTCCGCCGCCGCCTCCCCCACCGCCTTTCCTGCGGCCAGATAGCAGGTGATTAGAAATCACTCTGGTTCAACTTCATTCTGAAAAACAAAGAATTCGATGGCGATATTTTTTGCTAGGTCTTGTGTACAGGGATTTCCATTGCGGTCCCTTCTTACGTCAACTTGAGTGGTGCGTACGACGTCACAGTGAAAAAATAAAGGTCATTGTTAACCCAAAGCGAATACTGGCGTGCGACACTAAGTAATACTCGGTAGATGCAGTGGCGGTTCCAGTTCCTCAATCGTGTTGGCATCCCAGTCACGTATTATCCAGAATGCCATAACGGAAAAAGGGATGATTAATGTTAGTCAGAAAGATGTCGGCACGTGCTGTGCTACGTGCCGTTCATTTCCTGTGTGCTGTATTTTTAGCGCAATCTGCAATGACTACTGCAGATATTCACCAATAGCCCGACAACAGTTCTTGCTAGATCACAAACGACCCTAACCACGAAAGTAGCAGGTGTATTGAATGTCAAAGATTAGATACTATTATATGTCAATTGCAATAAAACAATGTCTGTACAGAAATACAGAAAAACTGCACAAACTGCTCAAGTGCTACGACAAGCGACGTTTTTGCAGAACAACACAGCCGTTTACTTTCAGATATGTAAGACGCACTGATACCTATGCTCTCATAAAATTGTTTTCCGATTGTGTACAATCACACCGTCATTTGAAGGTGGTATACGCTCTTCAAACCCACGGAATCAACAGTGCTGTGGCAGGCTAGCTCTTGTGGGCAGTACTTCAAGAAGGCGCAAAGCAGCATCAATGACATGCGGCCACGGGGAACCAGTTTTTTGTAACGCCAACAGCGTAGGCCCTTAGTAAAAGCATGGGCTTCGCGAACGATCGTTCACTGGATAAATATTAAGACGTCGTTATCTTGTTTCCACTAAACAGCCCGCTCCAATATGACGGGCGGGTTCGTCTAAGTACTCCTCCATAGAAAGGCCACGCCTCTGCAGCATTCCCTGGTCCGCCTCATTCTGGTGGTTTCCCCGTCATCGACACCAAAGCATGACTTTCCTTTCTACTACAACGGCAAGATGACATCCCCAGCGCCCATTTACGGGTAACAAATTGCGCATACTGCAGGTTAGTAAAAAACCTTGTGCTGAGCGCAAAACAAGATTCTATGCTCTGCAGTGCGGCCATGCACAAAGTCTTTCTTTTCCCGAAAGGCGTTGAGTTCTTCGATGTACCTTGCGCAGTTGTACTCCAGCTGTGATTTGAAATTACATCCGAGTCCTTGAATATGTGACACACATGCACTCCTAAATGGGTAAAAGACAGCCCTAGATTCATCTAGGAGACATTGTAGAGCGTTCGGTGATTACACAACGTATTTCCGGTAACCCACTGTTTATTGCAAAAAATGCTTTCGGGAGTAAATTGATCGCTTCTACGGCAAAGTATTACCGGTTTTGAGCGGTATGACAAGGAAATGTTATTCACGTTTTGCCAGTACGACGATTAACTAAATTGTGCTACTTAACTTTTAAATATTGCAGATAGACACCTGGTCATAATATGATATACGTGGGTGAGCGTTAGTAATTGAAATGGGTGTTTTTAAAATTTCATAATCGTGTCTTCCCATTACGCTATGGATGAAAACATTCAGTGGTTTTGGACCAATTTTTCAGCGTCGTGCTGTTTAGCACAAAGCGGCTACTACCAACGAATCTCTTCTAGTGGCACAAGAGCCGCTTGACCTCTGCATCCTCCTTTTCGCAAGTTCCATATGAGGTGTCGCCTCCACGCGGTTGCCTCTGAAACCACCCGAAAACTGGTAGCGGCGGAAGACGGCCGGATTGATGCGGGGCCTCCCGCCCAGCCTCCGTGCTTTTCAAGCATCACGTACTGCTCTTAGAGTGCTTTTTCCTTAGAGTAATGTTTCTGACAGAGCCAATGTTATTCTACATCAACCAATGCGTATAAAGCACATAACATAGGCTAAGCCTAAAATTCAGTTATCGCAAGTTTTCGTTTTTTCGCAGTTTTCAAATTGTGTGGCCAAAGGCGAAATGAACCTGCATGCATAATATTCCTCATAATTGTAAAGTCAAGAAGGAGTGCAACTGCAAACATCCGTGTTTACAGGTCGGTTATAGACATCATGATCGTTAAGACCAGCGTGAAAAGAATGCACACGAAAAACAATCATGAAAACGACATACTAGAGATGCTTGTTCTTGTGTTTTTTTAATCATTACTGTTTGCATGTGTTGCTTCATATTTCCTGCGCAATCAAATTTATCATCAGAAAACTTATGACCAAGTATGCGACAGTATTAGTACGTACTGCTCCTCCAATTAAATTTTTAGTGCATAGACAGGGAGCAGTGACTTTGAGTGCCGTCAGTTTTGAACTACACTTGAGGGCAAAATTTTACCGGGCAACCTCTGCTGCAAAACACGCACAGATATTGGTAAGAAATCAAAAGGATTTTACTTCTTTGCATGCAATGTTTGCAGTCAGTAGCTACCGCATGTGCACTAATTTGTAGCATCTACTGAACTTTACGGCGACGCAGGGCGATATGCACAGCTAGTAGAATCTTTTGTGGCACTAGGAAGTTGTAGATAATCTTTTCATATAGCCGGAATTACTTCACTTACCAAGCGATCATTGCTGAGAAAAATATTTTCACCAGGTTCGTTCATAATCGATGCCTACAAGTAGTGCTGCAAACGAAGTTATTATGGGCTGAAATGAGCCTTGTAGACCATCATTGTTATCTTTCAGACCACGATTCTATGCATTTTGCTTGTCTATGCAGTACGGTGCGACGACTATTGGGCGCGAGTGCCACCACTGGAAAGAACGGCACTAGCATCGACCTAGGGGAGCAAGTGGGTTCACGTGACTCCTCTTACTGCTACTGAAGCAGACGCTCGATTGAATTTGTGCGTTTTAAAAGCTAATAGCCGCGTTTATTTCTGTAGTTTGGGTTGGTATAGAGTGCCAGCCTTGCACTTTTTGATCTTGCATCGTGACTGAGGCTGCTGAAGCTTATTTAAGCTGTCGCTACGGTCCGTTACTGCTCTGTATCAGGACGTAAGCGAGGGAACCCGTCGCAAGCTCCCAATGCTACCTGAATCATAAGCTCACAGAATCTTTCTTAATCAAGATTTGAATTGGCAAAAAAGCCAATGATCATTCCCATAATATGCGCAGCAGACATTTCAGCGAGAAAGGTTTCGTCCATGGAGTTGGCGCTAAACAGTTCTGTGAGCGGCTGAAGAAACGACGCGCGCGTTTTAATTTGCCCTTATCACTTGTAAAGCTGACGATACTATTGCTGAAAGGATTGAAAAGCTGCTGGCTTCTTCATAAAGCAGTACGCTCCCAAAGAAAGGAGGGTACTGCTGTACGATGTTTGGTAATATGAAGTGTTCGACGAGCCACGTGGTTAGCTAAGCCTGAGGTTAGACCTGGCGCCGAGAAGCCACCGGCTGCGCAGGCTCCGCTCGGAAACTGACCTAGCCATGATAGAGACCGTACAAGGTACAGAGGTCGATGCGGAAAAATTGAACGTACAGGGAATATTGTAAGTCAGTTAGAAAAGAGGGAAAGCTTGCAGGTAGGAGATGCCGGCAAAGTCGGTTGAAAGGCAATTTGCCTGTGTTCCGGTTGGCATCGAGAATATAGTCATGAGTCCGCGCAGTGGTCTCGTACGTCTGATGACATACGGAAGTGCGTATTTGGCTGACGTAATAGTTACTGCATTAACACCACTTCTTGGGCTAGCTAGTGCATACTTGAATTAATAAAAAAACTGCGCCGAACAGTTAGGGCGGCTAGCGTTAGCACAGACGCGGCCAGAGAAGATGCAATCTCATTTAATATGAAGAAACATTTCATTTTGGTCAGCACGGAAAGGAAGAGAAAATGCGCTAACTTGAAGCTCCTCGTGTTCGAAGGGCAAAATATCCAAATGACTTCGTAATTCGCTATGCCGGAAGACTGCGGCAAAGACGTCGTGCATGAAGTTCATTTGTCCTTCTGGAACGAAGATGTTTTGAAAAGGCTGCACATTTATGGGAATTCTCCGGTCCTGGTAGTGCGAAGACTTGGAAGAGAATCGAAGACAGTTTTATTAATATGTCGAAGACAAAGATATGCCTCGGTGCGGGAGACTCACGTTCATGGCGCTGGCGCAGCGCTGCGTTGTCTACCGCAAGAGATACGAAGTTTGCAATGCCTGCGGCCGGTTCGCATACCGCGAAGACGTCTGACCCCGCATATGTGAACTGCCGTGGCTGTGGCATGGAGCAACCACCACAAGACCATTTATGTGAGTACAAGGGCCAACTGTGCGGGAAAGGACACCCAATCGGTGACGAAAAATGTCGAAAACTCTACCGCGTTCTTCACGAGGTAAAGAGAAAACATGGAACAGCAGCATCAACTTCAGAAGCAGAAGCTAGTCGGAGCGACCGTCGAGGGGAGTCCCCGAGGTCGTTCCAAGGTCAGGCGCGGCAACGAGTACTTTCGCGCCAGAAAATACTCCTTCCCGCGGCTGGAGGAAGCCACCGAAGGGCGACAGCAGCGCAGCCGGTAAAGCTCCCGCTCCAGCTAGGGGGCGTTCCGGATCCAGACGCAGCGGGAGATCGACTTCCAGGGAGCCGGAGTACCAATGGACTAAGAAGCTGAGCACGAGCAAGAAATGTAAAAGTGTAAGTTTTGGCAGTGTGATTTCCCAGGCAAAATATAAGAAGGACGAGGAGATCTATAAATTAAGGAAAGAGGTTGGGGGGCTTAAAGATATCATTAATAAGCTCACTCAAGCGTTGCGTAGACCAAAAGGGCAGGCGCGTACTGGATACTCCCCCCTCCCTCCCCCGAGAGCAACCGAAATCAGTATCGAAACCAAGAGCCTTGGCCTAGGCTGCGACTCCCACGCAGCCTGCAGCACCGCTGGAGGAAAAGATGCTTATAGAACCAACTAGACCGCCCTCAGACTCAGAGCAACGCAAAGGTGAAGACGCTGATCCGTTTGTGGCGCTAGAGAAAAGATTAGAAGCCAAAATCGAAGCTAACGTCGAATCTTTCATGACCCAAATTACGGAAACAATAAAGCAAATTTAAAGCCAGATCCAAGCGCTTACGGGCACAGCGCAACTTTAAATGGCAGAATTAGTTGTAATCGGAGAAGGGCAACAAAACGTTGAGGAAAAATACGACTAACTCAAAAATAGTCAGAGGCGCAGCAAGTGAGTCTTTTTTCTAGCAATGGAACTGCCGCGGCTTCCAGCGCAAGTGGGCGTTAGTGCAACAGTACTGGCGCTATTAAATGAGAAACCACTAGCTATAGCCTTGCAGGAGACGGGTAAAGTAGCAAAGCTCTCGGGATACCAAGCCTTTACAAGTGACAGAGGTGAGAATTCTCACGTCACAAGTTGATTAAAAGGAACAAAGCCGCAATCGTTCACGAAATCAACTCGGGAGAAATTGAGGCAGTGTCTTACGGGATGAAAAGAGCAACCGAGCGTGATTCTCGTAACTTTTTACAGTACCTCATAGCAGAAAAAGGTGAGATTCACGGCCCTCTTTCTCAAAGCGATACTGGCAGCCAGTGTTGCCAAAAACAAAAAAGCAACAGGAACTCCAAAAACCCGCTAAAAACCGCTAAAAATATTTTTTGTGCCAAAAATTTTTTTTGTACATTTTATTCAGTTTGCAAACAAATATAACTAATAATATAAAAAAAAAGAACGCACTTTCTATTTTCCGACTAAAAACCGTTGAGTATATCATTTATCGACTAGAGGCTGCGTACTATGCGTTAAAGTCATAAAAACTATTCATTTCTTTTTAAGCTTCTGAAATAGAACTACTGAAATGAAGTTTCTGAAATAGAAAGTACTGACTAGACACTGCTCAGTCCTGACTGACTGCAGGCACAATCGCAGAAAGATGTCTGCTTCATCTGCAAGCGACTAACAACTCGTACAGCTGGTAGCAGGTACAGGTGGGCTTCCAGCGCTGTTGGCAGCGTACGCCTCCATCGTGCCGATCTTTTGAACTACATTTGGTGGTAGTTCGTAGTCTGAGCAGCATTTACCTTGCAGGTTCGAGGATTAGGTTCAAAAGTGCTGCAGAAATCCAAATCGAGTCATAGCGAGTTCCAATGTTCCCCACTGTAGCATAGCGGCATCTCAGCGACGTCATGCGCTCACAGCGACATTATGACGTTTTCTCGCAGAAGCGACTAGAATTTGAAGACACGTTTGCGGTTCAAAAAGAAAATATATTGGACTACCAAAAACCACCAAAAAATCGCCACAAAGGCTTAAAAACCGGTGAAAATTCCGCCTCCCACAGTACAAGATTTTCGCCCGCTAAATAGTGTAAAAACCCGCTAAATTGTGTAAAACCCGCTAAGTTTAGCCGGAAAACCGCTAAATTGGCAGCGCTGCTGGCAGCCGGGAGTAACCCCCTGCTTATACTGGGTGACTTCAATGCGGCGCATCTGAGATGGGGTTACGCTAAACAAGATCCTAAAGGCAGGCAGTTATGGAAGGACGCGTGGGAGCTGGGATTCACCTTACACTCGAATCCTAGTAGTCCATCCAGTGTGGGTAACAGCGTCTGCCCATACACCTCACCTGACTTGACCTTCTCCAAAAACCTGACAGACCTGAATTGGCAAAATTCGGAGAACAATTTCGGCAGTGATCGTTTATTCTATCCCTGATCCTTAATAAAGGAGTAAAGACGCGCCGTGCTTGACAACCGAGGGTTACGCAATAGGAACTATTTAGGGAAACGTGAAAGAAAGCTGCCACAAGGAGGATTACAATGGAGTTAGCTGATAGTAAAGTGCATAACTTGTGGGAGGCAAAACATGGTATGGAGCGCAGACCAAAGAAGCAAAAACGGAACCGTAATCTTAGGAGGAGGATAGTCAGACATAACAACGAAATTGAAAATTATGCCATCAAATTATGCGAACAGAATTGGTACAACAGATGCGACGAGATCTAAGGGGGAATGAGCCTTTCCAAAATGTGGGGTCTGCTAGACACATTAGATCTGGCCAATTTGAAATCCCAATCTGGAATTAGATTATCAAAAACCAGGCCTGCGTTTAAGAGTACAGAGGTGGAACTTATGCACACACTAACCCACGTGTCCATTGGCGATGCCCATAGTATACCCCCCCGCCCAGAGTACGACGGAGTTCCCAACGAGGCGCTCGACGCATCCATCACAGAGGCGGGGGTATGACAGAAATATGGGGACTAATAACGAAATCTGCCCAACTCCCTGGCGGGAAAAGTAAGAAAATTTAAGAAACCTGGATGTTGACTAAATCAGCGCTCTCACTGAATATATGCAGCAAATTTGGACTAAAAGCACCTGCATCGACAATGGAAGTCGGCAAGTCAAGACAGTGGAAGTCGTTGTCAAACGTGTAGAGCCCAGGGGATCTGCTTCTGAGGCACTTTGTGCTGCCTGTATTGTATTCCCAGTGTTCCGAATCTCTAGTTGGTAAGAAGATTTTTTGTCCTACCCTGTCCGATGGGTAGGACATCTACCAATGCTACAGCAGCGCCACTACGTGGGTCAGGATCAGAACCCCCGAGCTCTATCTACACTTATGACAAAGGCTGTAAGTCTAATCCCAAAGTCGGGCAAACCCCCGAAAGAAGTCTAAGGCCTATCTCTCTACCCTCATGCAAGGGGAAATTGATGGAGCACGTAGTCCAAACCATACTGAGGTGCTTTATGGAGAAAGATATTAGCTGTGGTGTAGCTAGTGGTTAAACCTGGAGTTACGCGAGAGCCATCTGCATTGCTACGCTTAGGTTCGGCTTGAAAGTAAAGGCATGGCGTTTGCACACAGTAGGTTACTCTATGGTTCAGCTTTATTTATGCGATAGGAAAATCACTTCACGTATGAGCACCCCTTGCCTCTCGTAGTTAACCATCCTCATGCGGGTGTTGAAGACTTCAAGTCGTATGACATCGTCTCTACGTTGAACTCCGGCACACCACGGTCAGAACGTTCGAACGAACCTTCTGTCCTAGCAACTCGCTGTTGTCGTTCGCTCTACCAACTACCGAGTTATCTGTCTTCTTCTTCTCCCTCCTCCTCTACATTTTTCGTCTCCTTCTCCTTCCTCCTCCTCTTCTTTTCCTTCTTCTTCCTTTCCTTCCTCTTCTTTTACTTCTTTTTCTTCTTCTTCTTAGCAAATGCTCTTCAGACAGGCACAGACAGGCTCGGTAAAATGGCAAAACTTTGCCAAATGTAGCTTTCGCTACAAAAACGACCTGTGACCCCTCGAGATTGTCGGCTTCGGACCGGGCTCGTGCATAGCTACGTGATATTCCGATTCAAACACAACATAATCGACTCGTGCTCTAGAGACGTCAAACTAGATAAAAGCTTTTGATATACTTAAACACGAAGCGATCCTCCACGGTCTCCAAGAAATTGGGGTTGGTGCACGAGCCTAGGAGTACATCAAGGACTTTTTATTCAGAGAGAGCTGTATGCATGAACTTTCAAGACATTCAGTCTCCCACAGTGAGGTTAGAAAGGAGGGGCACGCCGCAGGGCTCGGTTCTCTCCTCGTTCCTCTTCAACGTGGCGTTGAAGGGCCTCCCCGAAGCTCTGAGGAGCATAAAGGGAGTAAATTTCAGTATGTATGAGGATTACATCAATCTCTGGAATAACCAGAGTAGCGATGCGAGCATTAAAGAGCGCCTGCAGGCGGCGGCGGACACTGTCGTAGACTATGCTGCCAGTAGGGGTCTATCTCATGCTCTCCGCAAAAATCGGAATTATTCCTCTATACCCCAAAGGGATTCCGATGCAAGCGCAGCTGAAAATTTGACATTAAAGTGGAAGGGAAACCAGTTCCAAAGGTAAATTAATTCAGAACCTCAGGACTATTCTTTCAGGAGAATGGATATAATGATGGGGCAATCAAAAAGGTAGAGAGATTTCCCATGAAAGCTATTGGCACATTTAAAGGGGTCGCGCTGAAAGGACCAGGCCTGAAGGAAAAAAGTTGCTGAAACTAACAGTTGGGTGCGGCTGTCACCTCTATGGTCGACGGCCGAGGTGCCTCCGTATCGGCCTCCACTATTAGAAGCCGGAACACGGAAACGACTGAAGAAGTTGCGATAGATCTCGCATGAGTCAGTACGGAAGCCTATTTAATAATTAGTGATAGCAGAACGGTCGTCTGGAATTTTGGAAAGGGCAGGATCTCGCCGGAAGCGGCAAGGAGTCTGGTCAGTAGATGACTAAACAGAAAATTTAGCCTAATTTGGACCCCCCGCCCACGCGTCTGTTTCTGGCAACTAAGCGACCCATGAGTTAGCCCAGCTCTCTACTTCCTTGTAACTGTGGAGCCACCCGACGACCGGAACATGGACGAGTGTCTGAAAAATTATACGAAGGTTCTCGAAAATTACAGGTTAAGCAGGAGACTGGTGCCACCACCGAATAAAAGTCTATACAACATGGAGGCAGTCGCATGGCGGCGCCTGCAAGCTTGAAAACGCATAAACCCGGTCTGGGCATATTATGTCCAGATAGACGATAAAAAAAAAATACATTCAAGCACAGGGGGGGGGGGGGGGGGGGGGGGTGGAGAGGGACCCATGACCACATAATCTAGAAGTACGCTACCTCATCAGGGGCTAAATCAAATTTAAATTGTGGAGAGGCCTGGGAAGCCTCGCTGCGGAGCAAGGTCCCTGCTCCACAGCAACAAGCCATCTGCCTGGCAGAAGCCGCGAAGAGCCAAGACCTCTTCGCCTGCTTCTAATCGCGGAGGTCCCTGCCCCCGCCCCTATGCCTGCGAGCCGCTGGGCGGGGACTAGGGGCCTCCTTTTCTGGTGAAGGAATAAAGTTCTCAATCAATCGACTGCGCGTGCTTTGGTGTTTTCCGGATGCGCCCCCCACCAACATATCGAGATTTCTGCTATCCCGCTGGCGTCATCACCATTTGGCAACTGTGCTATTCTTATATTTCACCTTACCGTTCTTCAATTTCCAGTTGCTGCAAGGCAATTCTCCATTTCTTAAGGTCGGGTTAGGAACCTTCAGCCCTCTCTCGCTACGTTATTTGACTTTTTGTACTGATTTACACTGTGCTCTTTATTATCGATCGTTCTTTTGATACCTGGCTAACAATTTCACCTTATTGTTTAATGAGGACGAGAACCTCTTCTGCATCCCTACCATTATCGTTTACTATGAAGCCACACCCTTCTTATTCCCAATAATTTCATAATAACATGCTTCATATTATTCAGTATTTAGCGTGTTTTTAGAAATTGAGTAAAATTCCACCTCTGCATCCTGTCTCCTTCGCTGTTCAGGAAGCTGCGTGGGTCAAGATACGACCTCAAAATGGGCCGGGCATAAGTGTCTACAGAACGGCGCAAAGGTTTCAGCGTGTCCCCTAGGTATAGAGTATATACGCACGCTGCTGCCGCAAGCGCGTGCGCAGTATCAGGCGAGCCGGGGTGAGGGATACATCTGACATAAAATCTATGAAATAGCAGTAGTTCTGGCGCCGCTTCTCGTGAAAAATGAGGGAAAAAGGGGTTTCTGCTGGTTTTGTGCAATAATTATGATGCTAGTTTAGTCAAGTTAAGAATGCTAGCTTCCACCACAAAAAAGCAGATAGCCAGTATTTAATGCAGTATTACTATATTTTAAAAGTTCCACTAGGTTTTCGAACCCTCGTACCTTTATACAAGACGTGTGCTTGTTAATTAAAAAACAACGGAAAACCGAGCTCTCCAGCAACCACTTAACATTACAGTGAAATGAATCTAAGTACATTCTTGAATCTTTAAATTAAGCAGAATTGGCCACCAAGTTTCTTATGTGGCCTTTCACACATATCAGCGAAATATGCATTGCTTAAGAGAACGTACATTTTATCATTAAGGCCCAGCTGAGCATGACTGAAGCACTGCAATGAAATGAAATACGCACGTGTATATTTAATAGTAGCAGGCAGTGCTTTGCTCAGGTGTCCTGAGGAGACAAAGTGAAGTGGCGGGAGCGGCAAAAGTTAAAGAGCATAGATGTTCTCGCATTTGCGAAAGTCATGACAACACAACTTTGATGTTAAAGCATCACAGAGAAGAAAAAAGACGCACTTGAAACCACGCGATTCCATAGCGCAGTTAAGACCGCTCCGACACGCCTAACTGCAGCTTTGGCTATCCGCATAAGCCAGCGTGTCAGCAATGGCTGGAGTAGAAAAACGTTGACGGCGTGAGTTCTTTTTTATGACCGCGCTCACGAAAAGATAACATTAGCCGCTGCTTTGCAAACTGAAGGAGAATGAGGGGAAAATAGTAATTAGAAGTTGTTTACTTTTTGTATGGGATAAGACGTGGAGAACCGAGTATGATAATGTCTATTAGGAGGAAGAAAGCACACAATTAGACTTTAGGCGCCTATACTTCCTTGGCACCCCTCACACTGCCACTTTATGATTGGGTTCCAAGAGATGATAGTTGCTATAGTGTGTGACCAGGCTCTCACTGCCGCAAAAATATAATGCCAAAAACATTTTGTTCTTTTACTACTATTGATATTGCACTTGAACATGAGAAGGCTGAATCAAAGCCCGTAGTAAAGGTAACTTACGCTGTGTCTGAAAGAAGAATTGAGAGAGAAAGAGACGTTGTGGAATAAAATGAGAGATTAGCGCAGACTAAAATCTCATAGAAAGAAATATAATCGTTTCAAGAACTTCCACTACAAGGGAATGTTTTTAAGTAGGTAAACATAGCTTACCGGCCGTGGATTCCTCTGTGGTGAAAAAAAGAAAGAATCAATTAAAGAATGTTCAACGAAACGACACGAAATTACTGTTGATACAGTGATTACTACAAAATTTGCTTCAGTTCTGAACCTTGAAACCCCATTTCGCATTGGCAATAAAAATACGTAAACACTAAAATCTGCACGTTATCATTGACGTTCAATGAACACTGCATATTATTTTCACTGAACGTACAAAACCTCTCAGAAGCTTTAGCTGTGCTTTGCGTCTACGCTCCAAAATAAGCATTATTGCAAGCTAGACTAAACACCCGTGTGCACAATGCGGGAACATGTCGCTGCTTTTATTGTCATAAATCGCTTCTATAAATCCAAATGCTAGCTTGGTAAATGTGGGCTTATGCGTTGAAGCGAGTTGCATAATTGCCAATTACACCAAAAGTCGGGGGCATTTTTTCTAGCAAATCTCTTCTTTTATCAACCACTAAGTGGACTGCTTTCAAGCGCCATTAATTCGAGCCCATTCCAGCACCGAACTACTGCAACAATACTGAGTTGCAGCACATATTAAGAGCTTAAGTAGAAGTCTCAGTTTTACGCATCGCGTTCCGCCATTTTCTTCACGCGCTTCCGTCTTGTCTATCCGAATTTCTGTGACACTTGTCTTAAGAGGCAGCTCTATATCAGTCAGTCTCACGTCGCTCTAAGCAATAATCATAGGTTTAATGTTGTACCATTTTGCAAGGCAAGCAGTTAAATGCAATTTTTTCTCTGCACTCCATATGATTTGGAACTCCCTCGTTGGTCTATCATGGCATTTCATCCTCATTAAATTCAAAGAATCGGTCATAACAAATGGTACAGATTCTCCCATCTTCATTGTGCAATGTTTTCGGGCCTTGTGGGCATAGCATATTACTATTACAACGGAGGTTCGCATTAAAAACAGGTTACTGTACCTAAGGACATTTTGTGGCACGACGTATGCAAGCAGTGCTGAAATTTGAATATTCCGCTTGCAATCAATGAAAGCACCTGATGTGCACATATTCGAGCGCATTAACGTAAAAGAACAGTTGATAGACGAATATTATTGCTTACCCGACACGGAGCTCATCTCTGAAGCCTCTCCTGCAAAGATTAAAGAGGTTCAGTGTACGCGCCACACGTAAAAACTTGTTCGTAACAAGAGCGTGCAGTGCAAGTGCTCTCCGTTACAACGCCCGTGGCAACCCATGCAGCGAAGAGCTTCGCTCATTTGTCAAGCTCTTCAAATGACTTCTTGGCTGAACAAAAAGCGCATGCGCAAGCGTGTAGTCAACTCCGATATGCGCTGCTGAGGCAAGTCGGGGCCGGCTACATATGCCAAAGGAAGCAACTTGATCCCGAAAACAGAGGAACTTCACTCCAGACCTTTGCCTTGCTCCAGTATTCTTCTCCCAGCCACAGCACGCTTTCAATAGAGGTGTGCTGGGTGGCACTACGCATTACGCAATGCTTATTATGGAAGAACACCATTAATTCTTGAAAACATGCCTTTCAGGCATGAGACATCTTCTGCATTCCCTGCTGCATTCGTTACTGGAAGACAATAAAATCAAAACATGCACTACTAGTATTAAAATCGCTGCCCCACTTAAATGGTTAAGTACCCGAAACGGTAAAATCGATCCCCTATATCTATTTTATGGTTAGAAAAAAAATATAAATGTTTAATAAAAAAATTACCCGTTGTTTGACTTGTGGTTAAATCCGGGGTTACGCGAGAGCAACTTGCATTACTACGCTTAGGTTCGGCTTGAATATAAAGACATGGTTTTTGCACATAGTAGTTTACTCTATGGCTTCATCTTTATTTATGCCATAGGGGAATCACTTCACGTATGAGTATCCCTTGCCTATCGTAATTGACCATTTTCATTCGGGTGTAGAAGACTTTTAGTGGTATGACATCGTCTCTACGTCGAACTCCGGGACACACCGCCATCACAACGTTCGAACGAACCTTCTTCTGTCCTAGCAACTCGCTGTTGTCGTTCGCCTCTACCAAATACCGAGTTATCTGTCGTCTTCTAATTCTTCTTGTTCTTTTTTCTTACTCTTTTCCTTCTTTCCCTTTATTTTTCTTTCTTCTTTTTCTTCTTCTTTCTTCGCTCTTCGGACAGGCACGGACAGACGCGGCGAAATGGCGAGACTGTGGCCAATGTAGCTCTCGCGACAAACCTGCTTCCCGGTTGAGGCTCACGAAGGAAATGGCATGCGAATATCAAACTTAAAGGGCATCTGAAATGCTACTTGCGTAGAGGTACGTGCTTGCTTCCACCACATTCGCGCCACCACATCCTGTATATAGTTCATCAGACGGATTTATGTCGGGAACGAAGGCCTGAGAGATAAAGTGACATCGTTGAAACCTATAGGAAGTTGTGCCTTTGGCATAAATGTACCCAGTGCTCACCCTTTCGTCTCCGCTACGCCTGTATTTCATCTACGAACGGCCATCAGGCAAAAATGGCATCGACAGATTTAGCGTTGCTATTTCCGTTTTCGGAAAAGTTCTTATCTTTTCCTATCTTGCTCTGCGAAACACGTGCTGGCTGACAACAGCCACTGACAAATTGGAAAAAACGGAGGATTGTTTTATGTCGATCAGTGTGAAGTAGAAGTGTAATCATGAAGAGTGACTCTAAGATAGGTAAAAACGGAACCATGTGTTGCCGGTAGAATTCAAAGGGCGGGGTCTCATATACTACCAGCACCGCAAGGTTGGGGTTTCTTCCACTTTCTGACCATTAGTATTCATGATTGGATTATTGTTTCAGATTGATTCCCAAGAAGAATCTCCAATGCTTTACATTTTGTCAGTGGCTGTCGTCTTCCTGCGTATTTATGCCTGTCGCATAAGAAACCCCTCAATTCCCCTGCACGTGTATTCTGATTTGATGATGTGGGTTACATGAAAGAACCAGGGCAAAAATAAAGTTTAACGTTAATCGGTTCTGAATTTTGCTGAAATTGCGAGCAAAGCTACAAATATAGAGTATCCATATTTTTAGCTTACATTTGATAATATAATTCAATCGTGGTCTTTCTTCTTTTTCCTTCCAGTGAGTTCCGCGAAAGAAGTAACTCTGGTTCCTTTGCACCACAGTAACTGACAAGAAAAAACGGACGCGAAATGTTTCTCCGAAACTTTGTTCACTCAGGATAGACATCCGGGTAGTACCCTCCTGTGTTGCCCTTCCGTTGTGCAGTGAGGGGTTAGGACACTCGACTGCTGTGCCCAAGGATGCGGAGTCAAATACCGGCCATGGCTGCCGCTTTTCAATGTAGACGAAACCTAAGGCGCCCGTGTGCTATGGGATGTCATTGCACGTTAAAGAACACCGGTTGGTCGAAATTTAAGAGCCCTCCATTACCAGCCTGACTTGCGTTGGTACATTAAACCCCACAAAGCAAACCAAGCCTCGCTGTGCCATCAGCTGACACCCCAACCCAGAAAACACCCTAATTTTTAAAATCAAATATACTTCCTACAGCCACCTGCTATGATTAGGTTCTTTCGGAATTCGATCCGGTATTTTAGAAGTCCTTTCTTTAATATGCCTCCGCATTACACGCGTGTCCTGCCCCAAATTATCCGTCTTGATTTTAATTAGCAAATTATTATATCGGGCTTTTCCTTTCTTCAAATATGCTCTCTTCTTTTCTACTAATACTAAACAAATCTTAATCTTTTCACAGCGTACACCGTTTTCCTCAACCTAACAAATACGTAGATAATGATGACTGCTCCATAGAGTCTAAAATTAGCTCCTCTGGCTCTTTTTTATTACATAAATGTTAGCACAGAAATGAAGGACACGTGTGATGCGGAAATCAATGTATGCAAAAGCATTCGTCTAATTCAACTGACAGTTTTGACATCCTTAGCAGAAAGGACCAGTTACCTCTATTTTGGAGTCAATGAAGTCTGTGGTGACGTCTTGATAAAACGTTATACGTGAAGAAAAGGGAAAGAAAAGAGGTAAGCTGTGCGGCTGGCCACGCCTCTGCAAACGCCGTCGGAATTATAATCGGATGTAATTAAAAACCTTCAAATGAGGTTCCCCCACTCATCTCGCCAAATTATTAATTCTCATTAATACCCACAAAACAGCTACCACGACACTGCAGGTAGTGGCAGATGAAACGGTCTTCCCCGGGACTTAATCGGGTTGCCAATAGGTGCAATGAAAAGTGGTTGCCGTCATTTGCAGGAGGGCCTTAAGAAGAATCTGCTGTGTGCTTCCTGAGTTATAAATATTAAAAAAAAATAAGATATCCGTCAACACATCTGTCATTACTGACCAGAGAGCCATTGCGCAGCATTTTAATACTTACTTCCAAAGTGGCTTTTATAGATTATTCTAGATTATGTACCCATTCTGCCGCCCAGTTTTACCACGTAAAGTAAATTGTGTTTCTTAGGCCGGCGTATTTTTATCCTCCTGAATTTGAAAACCAAAAGCACTTGTCGGCCGACAGCATTACAAACATATTTCTACTGAGATATGCAGAATAATTGTCAAAGATATGTGTACTGCTTAAAGCATCCTTGTGGATTGGAAAATTGCCAGATGACTGGAAGACAACCCGAACCGTCCCTCTACCTAATAAAGGAGATCTTTTCCTTATATCTAACTGCCGCCTCATTTCCTACTTTTTTTCGTGTTGTAAATTAATGGAGCACGTTATTTCCGAAATAAATTCTTAATTCTACGCTCAAGTATATCCAAATTATAGTATGGTTTTCGTAAAGGCTATTGCACAGTAACGCAGTTAATAGCAATAATTCATTCGCTTCCATTTGCTGTAGACAGTAATGGTCAAGTTGATCTAATAATCCTAGACTTTAGCAAAGCTTTTGATAAAGCCCCTCACAATAAATTAATTTTAAAACTTAAACCAATTGGCCTTAAAGCATAGTTTAAAGCAAAGAGGTTTATCTTTTCTACCACACCGGTCGTCCCCTTGCCAATGTTAGGACTTCCATTCACATTTTAAGAGGTGTGCTACACGGCTTAGAGTGCCGTCTTGGCTTATGTTAGAAAAAGAATTCACATTGTATCTCGCATGTGCAGTACATGTTCTTATTAAAAAAAGCACTTGGTATCCGTTCAGTTATTGACGGTAGCCTCTTCCATGTCCATATTCCTGACATAAGGACCCGGTAGCACCCAATGGGTGTGGAGTACGGAAGCGCCACAAATTCTTCAGCAAGGCGAGTCGTATGGCCCAGTTCGCTTGCGTCCGTCTCAGTATTACGGCTGCATGATATTTCTGAAACCACCTTTCTAATACAGCACGACGATCTGAAGGATGTTTTCATCCTACAAAGCGATTCAGTTCATCTTCAGAAAAAAGCAGTGCCATGAGTTGAAATGACCCAATATCCAATGTGAAAACAAGACACAGATAGGTGTAATTACAGATTTAATTACAGATAGTGAATCCGTCTAAGGCAAAATGTGCTTTTACTGACCTGGTGAAACGCACACACGGAGCTAACGAATATCTAGCCTCCAGTCCTTAAGGCGATCCTAGTAATTACCGCTGAAGACGGATATTTTAAAGCCGATACGATCAGTCCAGCTTGAATGCTGCTATTGTAGCCTATTCCAAATAGTTTAGCTAGAGCTAAGAAATAGTAACTACTAAGTAAAGAGAAGGAGACATTGGGATATAAACATATACCCCATGCGCTATATATAGCTTACGGGGCCGGATTAAGACAGAACGACAGACAATATAGTTTGTAGGTATTGAGCGAGTTGAAACATTATATTGGAGTTAATCGTTAGTTAAGATGTTGGACACGCATGGGACGTGTTTATTGTCACCGTATCAAACTTTCGGTCATTTTTCAGCCCCTTTAAAATGTAAAGGCGGCTCTGATCGCTGACTTCGCTGGCTCTGACTTCTGGTTCTGACTTCGCTGATCATTTGGCACAAACGTACTCGCTGGCTAAAGACGCATTGGCGCTCTTGTGTCAGTCGTACGCGGCGCTGAGAAAGCGATTCAGCTCACCCATTTTGGCTCGCTTGTGTTTCTCTGGCTGTCGGAGGAAGCGCTTGCCGGTGTGAACGGCCTGTCACAAAACACAACAGCACGTGCCCTGTGGAGCTTCTGCTTTTTTCAGACAAGTCATCTTCTTCGCTTCGGCAGATGCTGATTTATTATTACGCGGAGCAAGAACACAACAAATAAAGTGTGACTTGCTGCAAAATATTTGAGGACGAATTAATGAACACGCAGCTGCAGCATACTAAAATATACGAAGCTGGAAAAAATACAGCGCTATCAGACTTCAGTGGTTTTTCTTGCCGTGCGCTACCTTCCGAACTTTCATATATGATCAAAAGCAGCCACTAGTGGCGCCACAGGAGCGCGTCAAGCTGTCACGACTGAGCTTCACAAGGTGGCTTCCGCAAAATTCGTCGGCCGCCGTTATATCTTTAGTAGTATTCGCATCTAAATTGTCGAAACTTTTTTAACTGCCTTATTAGATACCCTACAATGAAAATGTATAATTTAATTCGCAAATAATAATGCACCTACCATCAGCTTATCTCGGGAAAGATGAGGACAGCGCTAGCGATGTAAGAGCATCTACCTCGAGCAGCGGCTTCAGCCAGCGGAGTCCCGGACTGAGGACCCGACCTACCCCACCCTTCCCCCATCCCCATTTTCCTAAAAAAAAAAAAATCTTTTATACTACTACTAGCTGGAGCATAGGTTACAAGGGAAACTGGGATCCATATTATTCACTTAATATAGCCGTGAATAAAATTTATAATGTGAAAAGGCACCCTTAATATCACTGATGAGGCGCAAGCCGTTTGCTTCATTTATCAGGACTTGCATTACGATAGCGAATGCGTAATCGTGTTCAACGCTGTCGCGTGATCGCTGTGGTATAGCTCCTCTCGTACGAGGTTACTTAGTCGCCAAGCCGCGAGCAAAAGTATCTGCGCCGCTCCATTTACGCTCATAACACAACGCCGACGCCGGCGGCTCGCTCATTGTAGGCGTCTGTAGCACGTCACCGATGTCAGGTGACAGTGAGCTGGTGCGATGCCTTGTTCTCAGAAATTTTCCACCGGTACTTAAGCTTCGTCAAATGCGTAGCCGAACCGTGCGTCTGCTCCAGTCCCCATATCGCTGATATCAGTATCTGCTGGCAGCTTTTTTTAATACTTAGTAAATACTTCTTATAGTCGCTTGTTTGTTCTTCCAATTACATTGGTGCCCCTTGTTTCCTTCCAGAAATAGCTGTATTCAAATATATCTGTAGGTTAAAAAAAAATCACGTTCCTAGTTTAAACTCTTCTTCGGTACCTTGGTACTCAAGATCGATTTAGTTTTGCTAGAACACGTACAAGGTGAACGTATTCGTTTATCCTCAATCATTCTTCTCAGCACATATTTTGCGCTTGCTCTAAATATGAAGTGAAATGCCGTCTTGTCAGAATATGTTTTCAATATTTCAATCCACGCTCCTTGGATGTTTGGTTTGGTGCGTCCGTTTTTAAGCAGCTGGTTTGTTTCCGCAAATTTTTTTCCCCAGTATGTTGTAATATTCGTTGTTTTCTTGTGCCAGCTGCAGTGTGTATGCGGGATGTGCTTCCTGTCGCAAGGTACTCTCACTTGAGGCTTGTGTGGAATGAACAAGCCCATATTTTAATCACGCACAAGTAATAAATTATTGCAGTTAATTTCGAGGCGGAGTTGTAGCTGTCGGCTTATGGCCGATCTACTTCCAACTTGGGTTTTCTGGGAAACTCCACTTATATCAGGCTGGGAGTAAAACAGACTTTAAGACTTTTCTCGATAGCGGTGCTGCAGCCGGTAAGGTATTCCGCAACGTAACGAATTTTCAGCACTTCACCACACATAAAAACAAGATAACCATGCCTACAAATTATCTTTACCTAACAGAAAACCAAGCAAGGGACAATAAATTGCTTTAGCTGCCCTGAAAAACCAAGGAACCAAAGTGATCATGGTCTCTGTCGCCAGTCGATAGGGCTCAGTTCAGTTCAGTCGTTCAGTCGTGTCTGACTCTTCGTGACCCTATGGACCATATCACGCCACGCTTTCCGGTCTCTCACTATCTTCCTAACATCACATAACTTCATCTGCAGCGCCTCGATAGTGCTACCGGGGGAAAAAAAGGAAAATGAATATAAACTCAGAGGACGATTAGGAACACCTACGTTGGGCCGTTAAGCGTTAGAGCAGTGAAATTTTCATGAACATGCTTTTTACCTTGCTCTAAAACTCATACGAGTCAAGATTAACCAAGATAAGCCCTGGACTGCACACATACTCTTGCAGCAAACATCTTTGGAAATATCGCTCAGTGCAGTCCTGTGACTATGTTTAGGAAAGCTCGTTAGAGCGCACCAAATTCAACTTTCTATTCAAACCCTAGACAAATTCTGCAACACAACACACCACTTGGGTAGAAGTGTTCGCCACTGGGTTCAATACCGAAAGCGCTCACTACGATTTTCGGAGCCTTTTTCAAGCGCGCAAGTCTTAAAGCCCAATGGGGTCTATTATCTACTCCCTCTATTACTCAGCTCCCGGTTTGGAATCAATGAACTTGTGGATACTTCCGAAATATTCGTAAAATATAGACTAATTTCAATCCATAGCATGCTTTTTGTTTTGTCATGCCTCGATGTTTATGGGCACTTCTTTTACTTTCGGAATAAATTTAAAATCTGTGAAGCCACACCATCCTGCTGGCGTGCTTGCCTGTCACGGTGCTACTATATTGTAAAATCTGAAAAATTTAGTGACACCTACCGTTTGTGCAGAAGGTCTCAGAAATATATTCAAAAGTCAGCAACCGTACCCGAAACAGTGATACTACCCAATCAGGTTCGGTCTTTTCAGCTGAACTCGCTACCGGTTTTGTGTGGACAGCTTCCATGGTCGTCGTTGTCCAATTCCAGTGTTTCACGGCTTTAGCGGCTTCGCAGTGCATAGCTGTTGTCGAAGCCTCATCAGTACTTTCATGCGTTTTCGATATTTTACTCGTTATAATTAAATCTAGCAAAAGAATGACTGGCCAATTACAACAGCACACGTCCATGCGAATCACAGGAACTTATGCATCACCCTAGCTCCTGGATGAAATGTCAAAAGGAGTAACAGGGCACCTCCCCACCGCAGTCCACAGTCCTAGGGCTGTACAAGTAGACTGCCAGCCAGGACCGCTTTAATGTATTTAGCGGTGTCGGCGAGTGAGCGGTGTCTAAGTTTAGGTTAATTATAGCCCTGGGACTACACTGGGGGCTTGGGCCCAACAGGTAAAACGCAAAGGCTTCAATTAATTCTGAACTTATCTAAAGAATTAATTAACTTTCTAATTTTATATTAGGTGGTATGTTGTATTTGCATAAATTGATCTCGTAATTCAAATATTACAGCCACGAAAAAATATTTCTTAAAGAAGTGGTAACAGCCATTACAACGCCCATAACTGTCACCCTGATGGCTCGGCCAATGCGCGCTTTGAAGCGAAAGTATAAGTGCAATGACCCCAAACATTGGGTACTGAAACAGCTGCTATGAGCGAGGCAGCGCGGTCAAAACGAAATTGACAACTAACCACTGTGTACCCGTCTGGCTCTCAGGTTACGCCAGCAGTGGCGAAATCTCTATGTGTAACTATCCACGTCACAGGCGCTGTGCTACTTTGTGAAACTGCCTATCAGGGTAACATTTGTGGGTCTTCTAAAGCGCGCTTTCCTCAGAAAATTTGTTTTCGAGACCACACGATCTGTACAAGTTAGAATTGTAGCTGGAAGACCAGCTACAATTCAGCAAATAATATGTATCCCCTAAAATTAAAATTAAACAGTTAATTAGCGCATTCATTTATTCATCGAACTGATTCTAACAGTACTTCCCTGACCAGGTGTCCGCCGTAGCCGCTGATACAGTCCCAGGTCTTAAATGATCCTAAAGCCTGTTACATCGGTCCTAAAACTTGCAATCTTTCAAAAGAAAAAAAAAAAACGGTATATATAATTGCTCCAAAAGCACGGAAACAGGCAACTTGTAAAACAGTAATGACTCGAAACAATAGAAGGAGAAAGTGAACAAAGGAGGAACTGGAATTAAATCTTGCAACTGAAATCGCCGGGATTCGTCACTTGCACGCCGACGTACTATTGCCATCATATGGAGTGGACACACTGGCAGGCTTAAACTTCATTGCCGGTAGTATCAAACAAGAGGTCCTTACAGAAAAGAAACTGGATGCACTGATGCGTATCCTCGGAAAGCGACTGTTACGACCTGAGGTAAATTCAAGTCAAATGACAAAAAAATCCAGCATTTAATATAGCATGCGTAAAACTGGAAGCGCGCAGCAGTGGTAAGACGCCCGACCACTGTGCCGGAGTTCCCGGGTTCGAACCGGACCACGGCGGCTGCGCTTCGATGGAGGCGAAACGAAGTGGCGTCCGTGTGCTGTGCGATGTCAGCGCACGTTAAAGATTCCCAGGTGGTCGAAATTACTCCGTAGCCCTCCACTACGGCTCCCCTTTCTCTCTTTCCACTTTCACTCCCACCTTCCTCCCTTCCCTTACGGCGCGGTTCAGGTGTCCACAGAGCAAGTGTGATAGATACTGCGCCTTTCCCTTCCTGTGAACCAACCAACCAACGTGCAGCAGGCGCCAAACATTAAACACAATTGGGCTGCCGATGATGTCAATGCCAGCCTGCCAGAAAAGTTTAATGTCTTGGTAACTTGTCTCATTCCGCCACTTCTTCACGAGGTAGATGTTAAAGCTGTTAATCGATTGCCTTCTCAGTCTGTGAAGACGAATGCGAACAGTGAGTATATTAGCAGTGAGAGCGAGATGAGGGAGAGTGCAGGAAACGGGGCACTTCTTCTGTATGCTTCCTGTACCGCTTAAGCATGGATGCATGGCTAGCAGAAAAAGACATCTAAAGGACTCGGATGACACTCTGATTACGAAGATCAAGGAGCTGTTTAAGAAAACGAGAAACGCAGCATAAGAAAATATTTTGCCTAGATGGAAATAATGTCTTTTCGTCGCAGCCCGCACAGTTTCCTTATCAGCTTAGTTACATGTTGGAAGCACGCAGCAGCTATTCAAAACTGCATATCTCACAAAGACAGCCGGTTGTCGTTGAAAAACTAATACACGTTCGAATGAGCTCATCCTAACCAAGCATCGCATCTTGACACAATATTAGTTTGGGTTTACAAAAAAACGATCCACAGAAAGCGCCTTGCTTGCGCAAAAAGAAATCATTCTGAATGCTTTTGAGCGTGAATTTTATACACTTGGAATATTTGCAGACTATTCAAAAGCATTTGACAAAATAAATCACACCACGCTATTAAACAAATTGGAATATTATGGTTTCAGAGGCTGTTTTCTCTCTGTCATTAAGTCCTACCTACAACACCGCCATACACATAAATAACTCTTGCTCCAGTTTCAAACCATTACTACGCGGCGTTCCGCAAGGGAGTATTCTCGGGCCGCTGCTTTTGAACGTACATAATAACGACCTTGTTAACATAGATTTAAACACTTCATTTGTTATTTATGCCGACGATACAAGCTTATTTTTCTCACATCACAGCTTACCCCTGCTTGTTAAAAAAGCGAATGAAGTGCTTGATATACTGAACACTTGGAGTCAAATTAATTCTTTACCTATAAACGTCTCGAAGACAAAATCAGTTCTTTTTCGCCCTGACCATAAGCCAGCTAATTCCAATATTATCCTCCGACTAGGTCTTTCGGTCATAGATTTGGTACCAGTTATAAAAACGCTAGGGGTTCTTTTTCAAGAGAATATGCTGGTTTGTGGGGTTTAACGTCCCAAAGCGACTCAGGCTATGAGAGACGCCGTAGTGGAGGGCTCCGGAAATTTCGACCACCTGGGGTTCTTTAACGTGCACTGACATCGCACAGCACACGGACGCCGCTCCGTTTCGCCTCCATCGAAACGCAGCCGCCGAGGTCGCATTCGAATCCGGGTATTCCGGCACAGTAGTCAGGCGTCTTACTACTGCACCACCCCGGCGGGGCAAGAGAATATGCAGTGGAGCGCGCATGCTGACCTTGTTCACTCCAAACTTTCGCGAATAGTAGGTATCCTTGCACGCTTTCGCTATTTTTTGCCAAAGCACATTAAATTGCTCTTATACGGGCTCTTATACCTTTTCATGTCCACGCTATCGTGTTATTTGGTACGGGGAGCAACGACCTACACAAACCTGTTCAAAATCTATCGACTACAGAAAAAAGCTGTAAGAATAATGTCTGATGAACCCAATGACGCACACACAGAACCTATATTTCATGACCTTAGATTAAAACCATTACCGAACGTGTTCAACGCAATTCTGTTAAAACGTTATCATACTTATCGCATAAATAGTGACCCTTTCCTTGAAACACTTGTGACGCTGATTCCAGTTGAAAAAAACGTATGGCACACGAAGCAGTCAGGTTTGGAAGATTCCCCATACACGTACCAACTATGGCCACCAAATGTTGATGCACATGCTACCACGAGGTCTTAATTCCTCTGTTAACAAGTCCAGCTAATCTATACAACAGTATATGTCCTCAAATCAAAATATTGTTAACACGTACAGTTCTGTACCATCCAATAATAGTCCGATCATCTAAATGTACTTTGTAATATATAAAGAAGTCGTTATGTTTAAAATGGCTTTTTCTTGTTTTGTCGTGTTTTTGTCCGCTGCTGTATTGCACTGTAAACGGGGTGCTAGCCTTTGTCAAGCCATCGCAGGCTTTTTGCTAGCACCCTGCAGCATCACGAGTGCTGTGCACGTAATCAGTGTTGATGCTAAATAAAATTATTTGTGTTGTATTGTATTATTGTATGCAGGAACATGTTCCAGCATTATATGCTTCTAAGTGAGGAAACTTTCCTTGTTTCATTCAAATACGCGAAACCGCAAAAATAGTCAGGATTTCGTGCAAATGCTTCAGATTGTTATAGAACATGAATTCAGAATTTTAGCATACACCGAAATGTTTCACCAATGATTGTGACGTCGCGCAGTTTTCAGATTACAAATGGGCGTCCATTTCAATGACTGATAACAGAAAAGGAGGTGTTCCATTTAGATATAGAGCTCGTTAAATTGGTTCACTGCAGAGGAATTTTTCATTACATCGCAACTGTGAGTGCCTCAAGTTAAATTGCGTTCGTTGTTTAAAAACAGCCTCCTGGATCGAAGGGTACTTTTTAAAATGTTCTTGAAAAAATTCTAGAGCATTCCATTCACCTTAATATGGATTTTGCTATTAGTGGTGTTTTATTATTTACGCCTTATTATGTAACCTTTAAGGAAAGTAATTTACCTCGACGCCTTTATGTCGTTTGGTTGAGAGAATGTATTGGACGCGCCGAGTAGAGTATCAAGTATGTTCATATTAACTGGAATTTCGTGTTACAAACTGCACAAAGAATGATGTCAGGGCCGATGTAATAACATCTGACAATAGCGACTACTTACTAAAGGTCATCTTTAAATTCCACTCCACACCATGGAGTCATTCTACGACATATGTACCGATGGGATATGAGCTAGGCAGAATTATTATTGGAAATCTGAGTGAAGGACGACGAAGTGTCGCTTGCGGGTTTTGCGTCTGTGCTGCTCACCGCTGTTGTATCGGAGCTAACCCTATTCTTGATATCCTCAATCACCTTGTACGTGACAATATGAAAGGAACAAAACCGAGAAATCGATGGCGACTGCCGGCCTTTTGAAAAGAAATGATAAAGCTGATATGATATTAGCCTTTTATTTATTTTTTGTCAAAAAGAAAGCTAGCCTATTTGACAGAGTTATAAAAATTCGTAACACGTTAGGCTCTACATTAAAAAGTCAGGACTGTTTTTGTTTGTTTTTTGTTTTTTTGTTAGAGATCAAGGCTTGCTATAAATGCACCCACCTAAACGTCTATGGGCCCCACCAGAGTGGCGCAGTGGTTACGGCGCTCGACTGTGCCCAAGAAAGCGGGACCGAATCCCGGTGTCGGCGGCCACTTTTCGATGGCGGCGAAAAGCTGGGCGCCCGTATGCTGTGCGATATCAGTGCACGTTAAAGAACCCCAGATGTCGAAATTTCCGGAGTCCTCCACTACGGCGTCTCTCACAGCCTGAGTCGCTTTGGAACGTTAAACCTCATAAACCAAACCTAAATATGTATGTAATAATGTACAAAAGATAAAGACCAAAAACATATACAGTGAAGGCTTCTTTCAACTCTTAATAAATGGTGTGCCTTACGCGGCGGCTTTGCAAGACAAGTTTATTGGGACCGTTCGCGCACCAGGCCTATCAAATACAAGAGCAGTCAATATGAAGCCCATCAAAAAAACTTATAAGGCCCTTAACAATCTCAAAGTAATAAAACCCATCAACGCTAATATAGTGGTTTGTGGTTTCTGAGGTTTAACGTCCCAAAGCAACTCAGGCTATGAGAGACGCCGTAGTGGAGGACTCCGGAAATTTCGACCACCTGGGGTTCTTTAACGTGCACTGACATCGCTAGTGACATATATACGTCTGTCAGTGTGATTGTCTCTTTGCTGCATTGTAATAAGTCATAACTATGACTCAAAATTATCAGTCACAAATTTCGACATGACGGAAAACAGTTCACGTAAAAATATCAACTAAAGTTTTTAATGAATGCGTGCTTCGCTGCAGAATTAAGGAAAGAGCACAAACCCTCATTGCAAATATTGACTATGTTTCTGTGAACCTATACTGCAATTCATGAGAGAAAGAATTTAAGGTGCATTTAATTCTAGGAACAGAGAAAAATGTGTAATGTATGACGACCGTTCGTAAAGTGCTTTCACAAGAGCCGACAAAAATAACGTTTCCGCCGAATTTCAGGCTGAAGACGCCGAGTTCGTTGCAGGATGTTACCTCTTGCTTCCTGCATTCTTCCTCGGCGACATTCACTGTTTTCACCTTGGAAATTGGTCAGAAATGCGAGCTGCTCAATCACTTTGCTATACAGTTGCAGCACCGCCAAGGAAGGAAATGGTTTTCTTTATGTAGAGGACTCTTCAAAAGTAAGCATCAGCAAAATGTTCACACTCGATGAACTCTAAAAACCACGCCTTTTTAGGAAGGGTAAAAGTCGTCCTTGCTTCTTCACGAACAAAATAACGAGTGCCGGGTCAGAAGTGTTATCGTTGATGCGGCAGCAGCATAGTAACGGTGCTGGTTCTATAGATAGCCGGAAATATGAATGGCGAAGATTTAATCGTTTATATCTTGGTAACACCCGATTTGGAACGACGCAGGGTTTTAATAAAAGAGAAAGAGGCAGCCAGGCTACATTGGTGTGGTCGCGTCGTGGCTTGCAGACGACTGTGAAGAAACCATGCCGAACATTACTGTCGGTACATCTGCAACACCATGCTCCAAAAAAGCCTAGAGTTTAAAGAGCAAATGCTCGGATAAAAGCTGCAAAGGGGCCACGACCGCATACTGGTCGAGCCAGCTAGTCTGTTTACCCTCGGACCTATTTAGGTGTTTTAGTCTAGGTCCTTCTGTCCTTCATTTTTTCTTGTGTGTTATACATAGCTGTTCATCCAAAAAAAAAAAAAAAAGCTTTATCCACTGCCTGAACGAAAACGCGCCCACGTGATCTTTAACTGCACAAGCTACTGAATTGCTAAAACTTAACCGAACACACAGCACAAAAGATGAATTCTACAAAGTCGTATGATATGGTTGTTTTTTATTTTTTTATTTTGGAGTGGTTATGAAACTTCAACAACCAAGGGACCTGTTGCCTTATTCATAAAAATGAGAGGGCGTTTTGGTGGAGGTAACGTACAACACTGTTCTTATGTATGGCCCACTGTCTCATTTAGGCACGTCTGGTTTAATTTAGCTATCTTTTATCAGAGGCCGCCTTTTTAAAATAATTTATTTTCTTCGGATACAAGTTCCCATGCGTGATGCATGCATCTCGCTGTCATGTTTATCTGTGTTGTTGTTTTTTTCGCATTGGTAATGTACTCACTTCCTAATGCAGAAAACGCACATCTGTTTTAGTTTTTATAATATTCGTAAGACGTTTCACAGCTTTTTATAATGATTTAATCTTATCGCCGGTCAGAGCATTGGGACAAGCTGGAAGGCGATTCCGTAAAAATACACCGATAAAGTAAGTCAGCACAGTACAGAAGAATAACGAACGGAACATTGAAAATAGGCTAAGAAGGCTTTCCCACATCTCCATAAAGTCATCAGACTCTACCAACCGCGAGGAAATACGGGTCTGCAACTTTTTGAGGGATAAGAAAAAAAACCTATACCGATGAGCGTTTCTTCTTGCAAAATGTGTGCCTAATGAATGCTGATGAGTATGTTGAGTTCTGGTACTAATAGTCTCTACGCAACTGGGTCATTGGTGATAGTTTTGCTTGAGAATCTGATGTGAAGTAGCGCATGACGACTGACGACTGATAAGGGGAGAAATATGGGAGAGGCCTTCGCCCTGCAGTGGGTATAATCAGGCTGATGATGATGATGATGATGATGATGATGATGATGATGATGATGATGATGATGATGATGATTATTATTATTATTCGGATGCCCCCTTTTGTCATTGTTTGAGTCAGTGGAGGGTCTCTTTTTATCTACCGAAAATATAGCTGGCTGCCTTAATCTGCACGCGTTCCAAAGCACTAATATCTTCCTTATTATAGAGGCCCCCAACTGACGCTTCATATTCAATGCAGGATCTTAGAAGCAGTCATAGTCTGTAGCGCAATAGCTACTGCGGGCTTTTTAGGTTTCTCTTAATGAAGCACAAATTTCTTGCAGCCGTTCAACAGATATCAGAAATATTCGCTATGAAAAATTCTTAGTAAGCATAACTGTTAGGTATCTCTAATTTTCCAGTTCTAGAAAAGATTTTCCACGAAGCATTTAAGGGATTTTATACTAGAATACATTTGCTTGCAAAGGGGGATCAGTACAAATCTTTTTCATGCTCCTTTTCATTCCCCGATTTGCCTGCTAGTGGGTTCCTGCTCCCATAATTTGCTGTAGTGAATCATGACTGATTAGATGCAATATATTCGCAAAATCACACAATGACCCGCGAAAAGTCTGTTTACACATCCTGTGAATTAACATCTACGACGCCACTGATATAAATTAAAAACTAAAGTGGTCCTAGAACCCTACCCGGCGGGATACTTGAAATAACATGGCGGGCATTGGCGCAATTTATGGCCAAACCAAAGTTTTCGCTGTTTCCGAGGTAATCACATATTCATTGAATAAATAAAAAAAGAGGCGCATAATGCACTAATATCTGCATAACCTTCCATGTGGCATATTGATAAAGAATTTTGTGATAATTTGAAAACAAAATATCTACTTGTGCGAATATACCTACTCTTTGGTAATTTTCTTATACTGTAGTGAGGTATATTACGGCAGACAATCCTCTCCTAAATCCATGTGGATGCTCATCCAAGCAGTTATGAAAGCTAAGGAAATGGCGAATACATCGTGCAAGAGCCTGTTCTAAAATTTGGAGCAAGTACTCGCGACTGATAATGGACGGTAGTTCAATACTGACAAATGATCACATTTTCAGTGATCTGGCTAAGTTCGTGTTTTCCTCCAACCTTAAATTACCCTTCCTGGTAACAATTACACTGGTAAAAGGTTTTAGAAAATTCAGCTATGTGCTCGGCGTAAGTTCCAAAACTTCAGTTCAAATTGCGCTAGGACCAGCAGATATTTTTTGTGCAATGTTTCAGAAGCTGCCAGAACACCTTGCTGGGTAAATACAAGATCGTTTATTGAAGCTCACTTCCATTCTAAAGATTCGAATTCGTTTGGCTGGGAAAAACCCATTGCCAAGGTAAAGGTGAAATTGCTCCACAAGTCAACATCTTTTATAGAGATAACAGTTGTATTCAAACACATCAATCAAAGATGGGTTTAATGTTCTTTATTGCTTGTCTCAATGAGTAAGCTGATGTAATTTAGCACAATATCAAGATTAACATGTACTGTTTCTGCCAAAAGTTAACGAGCAGCCCCGCCGGCTGGTAGAACAGGCATGTGGCCGAGCGGCGGCTCTACCATTGCAGTCACTGGCCGCTGCTCTCCGGCGGCGAGAGTAAGCTCTCTGACGTAAGCATGCATGCCATTGTGCATGCCCCCTCGTTCTCTTTCTTGGGATGATGAAAAGTAAGCGAGTATCACTAAATTGTGGCATCCGATTCTGTACCTTCATAGTAGTCTCCTTACGAAGGGCTCTCCGCATAGCTTATCTCACTGAATGCTCCTTTTTGCCTGGCGGTGTAAAGCTGCACTCTTCGTTAGTACGCCCTCGACTTTACTATCAATACAGTGTTCCCGCAGTTGTAACGAATGAGCAAATTCTTGCTTTTTTTGCTAATTGGATTGTCGGGAAAGTAAGTTCGGGAGTGGATTTCGAAAACTCGATGCGCTTTTTCCTGCAGTTCCTACTTGTCTGTTGTGACCACGACAGGCATTGTTGTGACGCTGCGTTAAGCAGAATGACAGTAAAATAAGGAAGCATTTCTAGCTTTTTGAAGCGCCCTCCTTGCTACATACTGCATTCTGCGCCATTTAGTGACGCACAAAAAGTTATCCGCGTTGGTAATTACGTTCTTGCATTAACTTGGGGCAATATTTTTGTTTTACGAAGAAATTCCATGAAAAAATGTCATTCTCGCACCTCGAACATGCATTGCTAATTTGCCTAATAAGTGCAGCCTTTTTGTTTTTTACGGGAGCACCGTGTGACCAACCTAAGAACACATTGTTCTGAAAATGAACAGAAAAGCAGACAAGGGGCATTAAGGCTGCGAAATATTTTTGTGTTACTTTCTATAACCTATCAACTTGACTGGTAGAAATTTTAGTGCCCGTTGGCAGAGTGGCGCCATCAGTACCTCATTAAATAAGATGCTGGAATGTAACAATTTTATTAATTTTGATCATACAGTTAGCCTCATTTAGAGGCTGTTACAGTAATGGGCAAAACTGAACACAGGGTTGTACAAAACAGGCACAGGAATTTCATGCTAAATACAAGTCACTTCGGCCACAAAATAGATCAGCGTTTATAGTGTCGGTGTGGCAGTGTGCCAGTCTATTTAAGAAAAGAACATTCTCGAAAAGAAAAATATGTAATGTCGCGATTACACAAGAAAAATATTCAAAAGTAAAAAATTCACTCCGAAAAATGGCAAGACAGATATGTCACGACAAGAATCAACATGCCTGATCAGTTTTCAGTTACAGGAAGTAACGGGCTGCTGACTGTACCATTTGGTAATGAGTTCCACTCCCGTACTGACTGTGGAAAAAAAGAGTACCAAAATGTGTCACAATGAAATCTAATATCTGTAAAGGTTTAGAGTATTTTGAACCTGTACTTCTTGTTTATGTAGCCCTCAAATGCAACGTAAGATCACGCTCGCAAACCTAATGTTCCCCGCTCTTTATGAAGTCACTAACCGCCGCAGGGTGGAGCTTCAAAAGAAGGTAAATGAAGTACAAGAACATTTTTTTGTAGGCACCCTTTAGCCAGACTTTCTTTGCGGATTATATGTATGGGTGCATTTACATCAAACATTTGCTAATGCCAAAAACGTTTGAGGCAGTTCTAATTTGTGCTGAAATTTATGGCAATCACGAAACCCTTTGCGCACTTTTGTGCGGTAGCGGCTGCCAATGCGACATTGATGGATTGGCCTCATCACATAAACAGGAATATCCACACTTGAAGTAGCAGGTATTATAGCTTCGTTTTTGTTTCTTCTAGCTCAACGAAATGTCACAATCGACGTCTAGCAATCGCGGGAAAAAGCACGCCAAGTTTTCGATATCCGTACTCTATCTTAATCTGCAAAACATTCTAAACGAGAGAAAATCAAGTATTTCCAATATCGCTGCATCTACGGGAGCTGCGATCTTGGTTTCAACGCGCAAGGTATTTTAATGAGGATCGAAGCTTCACGGTGCCAAGGAAGAACAATGAATGCTGAGCGAGTTCTGCCGTGCACAGCACACTCCATGACTAGCCTAGCGCTCAAAAGGCATGAAATCGGACGCCACGCATTCTACCCGCTTACATATATCATCCCAAGAATGGTAGCGGGTACATACTATTTTCCAGTCCCGAGGCCCTATTTTGGACAATTCGCCATTTTGTCCAAATTGTGCCGCACGCGTGACATGTGCAGTATGACTGTGCCAGGTTACGGGAGCAAACAATCGGGTTACGCATTTTGAAGGAAAAGAGCAAAAAAGTGATAGAAAAAAAAAGCGCTGTCGTCTGCTACTATATATTGGCGCCGAGTATGAAAAGCGACGATGATCCAGGAACTGACCCACTGCGGTGCATTCTGTGATTCGGAAGCGTCGGGTTGCAGAGAAACGAGTGAAGTATGCTGTGGCGTTGCGGTACCCTTGTGTCATGACAAGCTTGCGATCGGACATTCGACAGCAGCTATGCACGAAGAGGATGCGCGAGTTTTAGCTGAAAGACAAGAAAGGCAACGGAATATGCGCAGTGGGTTGGCGCAGAGTGGTTGCGGAAAGTAGCATGGCTCCTCACAAACGCCAGTAACCGCTCACGTACATTTATCAGCGGCTTTTAAATGCAGGAACTAAAGCGTTTAAGGACCTCGTCGTTAAACAGAAGGAATCAACAGATTTCCAAAGTAGCAGCAGCATTGACCAAGAGGCGCCCGCCTAGCCAGCATGGTCCGCTATGTCCGAGGACAACGCTCACCGTCGTAAAGCGTCAGTTGCTGTTAGGTACCAGTTGGACTGCCCAGCTTTTTTAAACAGCCGTGTTATGACCATATACCATCAGGTCAGTAAGTCTGCTTAAGTGTATAACATCCTGTGTCAGCTCAAGTTCCGCAGAGCGTGGAAAGCAGCTCAGAGAGAGAGAATATAGTGCATATGTGAGTGTGTCTTGCACGCACGCACGCACGCACGCACGCACGCACGCACGCACACACACACACACACACACACACACACACACAC
>JAJIZL010125450.1:105256-159244 GCA_023969395.1 Amblyomma maculatum | reverse complement strand
ACTGTGACGGTGTAGGGTGGTCATTGTTGCCTGACATTTGCCTAAGGTTACAGAATAAATTTTATAAGCGATCCTGACCCAAACGAGAGGTCATTAGGTAATTGTAGTCGAGCTTTTCTGTGATGTAATCAAGAAGGGATATTGTGCTTCTAAGCGTAACGCGAAGCCCATCAGCTGTGCCTTGCGTAAGAAAGCCTACCTTTCCTATTTGTGCTTCCCAGGTGTCTATGTAGGCTAAGAAATCCTTCACCTCTGTGTGACTTTGGGAACCAATGAGCATAGCACCACGGCTGCTCCGAGATGTCATAGCTGCTATAATCTTAGACATCCGCCTTACAAATGATGCTGTTGCTGCACTAGAGCCAGCACCGCGCACTCGTTCAATGTCATCTTGGTAAGTATAGAGCCCTCTCAGTACCTCGTCGCTAAATAGTGAAAAAGCAAAGTTGACCTTCATTTTCTCAAATCCATTCAGCTCAATGACTGCCCTAGTTACATGTGGCATGGCTTTTAGCCTCACAACATCCCTGTTGTCACATTTTTTTTTTGGAGTTGGAGTTGGAGTTTATTTTCTTTCTTTCTTTTACAAGAAAGGGGAAGCCAAGGCAAAAGGCGGCAAGCCTGACTGGGCCTTGGCTCCCAAAACAGATAACAACAGACAACAGCACACACCTCTAGTGTATACAAAATAAAAAAAAACATTATGCCACACTTATATACGATATGTAAAATATATGCATACATGCAGTATTCATTGGATATATACAAATCAACAGATCACGCTGTCAATAACATAAATATTTACACTAAAAGCAAAAAATATTTACACAAAAAAGATTACTTATGAGAAAAATACAGTTACTACCACCATTGCAATTATAGGGGATATTCATTTAAATATTGCTTTAAGTTCTTTTTAAATACCCTAGGTGCCAATGAAAATTCCACATTTGGTGTGTTGTTGATTAGGAATGGCACCTGAAAAGGTGCCATCCAGACGGCATTCCAGGCTTCCATTTCCAGGCTTCTCTTACAACATCCATTCTAACGTATCCTTCCGGTGTGTGAAAGCCTTTGGACACAACAGAATTACGTACACATTTAACAAGATGCGGAAAGTCCGACAAAAAGTGTAAGCTTCTTTTGTCATCTGCAGGGTGCTTGACCTTGCAGACTGTCTTCTTGGCGGTCCCTTCGATGCCGAAAGCACGCCACATGCTCCTGTTCCATGATGCAGTGTCTGCAACAAAATCCACAAACAGGCCCGACTTTTCAGCTGCTAATGTGATGTCAACCACAATCTTTGAAAGAACATCTGCTTTGACATTGCTATGTGAAGCAAAGGTGGCAAGGATCTGCTGGAACTTTCCAGAAAACGGCTGGAATAATACCACTAGACCATGGTCACAGGTCTCCTTGCTTTGGTCTGGAGAAGCATAGGCACCCAGATCAACGAAGCCCTCAATAAAACCACTGTTTGTCACCTTCAGGCTTTCTGAAGGCGCAAAACAATGCGTTTGACGCTTGACACGTCTCTCCATTATACCCGTGTACTCAGGACATGTTGAAGTTACACTTGGTAAACGTAATCAGAAAACAAAAAGATTGCTAGCAACGCGGCAAGAAAACGCACAACAGCACAGACGCGCATGCACCTCACAAACGTCCCCCAGCGAAAAGAGGCATCTAAGACACTACGCGCGCGCCACCTGTCAACAGCATGAATCACTACGACACATGCATGCATGCGCGGCCCGCTGCGAAACTCTCACCTCCCATTCTAGCCACCGTAATAGCGGGCTCTGAAGTACCTATTTTGTTTTCGAAAAAATAAGCAAATGGTGAGCCTGCATGCATATATACAAGCAAGTTTTTACATGAAACGAAACACATCACATGGGCAAGCAAACATGTGCCATGTACGTGACACATGATTCGTTTATGACAATAGAAGCTATCAGTATTTTCGCTGAAAAGACTGCGAAACATGTGAACTTCGATCACAACACGAATAAGCAATGCGTGTTCTGGGCTCTGGGCACTTCTGTCTGTAGAGAAATTAAGACAAGAAAGCGAAGATGCAAAGCTAGAGCTGGTGTCATTATTTAGCGTACGATATCATCTGCAGGAACAAGAAAAGTACTAAGAATGCTCTAACTCAATATGGCCGCCGCCCAGGAGCTTTATTGGTGGATGGCGCTTTTTGTCTGCCAGAGGAAAATAGAACGCCGTACAGCTGTCAGCAAGTAGTGCCTAACAGTTCGGGACTGATAATCCAATGTACCGGGATCATGCTTACGTCAGCCAGCTTACTCTCGCAGCCGGGGACCAGCGGTCGCCGATGGCGACCGCCACGCTTCGCACGGCTGTGCGCCTGCTCCTCAGGCCCGCAATGGCCACTGCTCAGGCCACTGGTTAAAAAAGTAACCGAAGGTCCCCAAAAGTTACCGTCTTTACCAAAAGTAAACGAGCAGCTCACCCGGCCGGCTGAGCTCGATTACTTTTGGCAAAGACGGTCTTCCATAAGCTTAACAAAACAAAAGTTTGTAAAGAAAGGTCGTTAAATTGAAGAGGATGGCAATTTCAGAAGGCTCGTCAAAACCTCGTTTTATCCACGCGAATCGAGGAGCATTTCCGTTTTTCGAAGTTTCGAAGGGGCGCAGAATTCTGTGCTACTGAAGAAGACCTCTGATATAAACATTTTGTTTGCGTAAAAATATTTTCTTTGAAGTCATCCCTTCTCTCCCTGTTCACTGCGCTCCATTCCCAGAGCATATTTGATTACACAAAAAATGGCTGCTTTTTTAATCAAATTAACCTAATCACTGTGCTGGTGGTCCAAATGCCCAGTTGCTGGCCGTAGTAGCCCGGTTATAATTTTTGGCGTTGTGATGCCTAAAGTTTACAAAACGGCAACGCAATGCAGTTGAAAGACCTCAAACGTGTTTAACTAAATGCAGAGCACACTATGTTACGTCACATAGATGGCAGAGCTCCACGCAGCAGTTAAATGTTATTAGCGAATGCCTCAGGGTTTGCCGCCGGCTCAGACATTGAGTTCGCGATCGTTCATTTCTCGCCTCAGTGAATTATTCTGCTCCCAAAATCGTAACCGTTTAAATACATTTTTGTCAACTGTATAGATTCAGGCAAACACTGAGTTTTGCATATTTTGTTTGTTTGTTTACTTATATTATATCAGTATGTATTTCAGAATGCCAGCTTGCATTTTTTAGCGAGTAAGTCGACCATCGTCCTCCTTTAGAGCACAGTGTTCCGGACCGTTCTTCGCAAATCATTCTTTTGTTGAAGCTCGCATTTGTGTCGGTAGCATATTCCCCTGCACTTCGTCTCAAGAGTTGCAATATATTTCACCCAGTGCATACCGCGCCTTACTAGTTGGTGAGAAAGTGCAATCAGTGGAGCCTCAGTTCCTTAGCACGAAAGAGCGGCCAGCTGCTCTGGGAGAAAAGGGAACACGGTAGCGCGCTGGGTTGAACAGCTATCAATTAAAGGCGCGCTTGTTTCCTCTTTGTTCCTTCACGGCTGAGCTACGCAGCGTGCGCTAGATGACAAATGAAGGGAGTATAAAACGGCTGTCCAATTTATAGACTTGCAAGGAGCTCGAACTGCTTGGCTCTCCTAGTTCTCTATTCTCCCAGACACACACTGAGCACAGAGAGGCGCATTAACGAACAAACTTGCATAGATGTTAAAGATACTGCACACCTATACTGAGCCGCACAGAGGATCACTGCAGCCTGCACCTGGGAAACGAAAACCGTAAACTCGGCCCTGTGATGTGGGTGCTTTAGATGAGGCATGGCTGTGCGTATATTACCTACGTGAATAGAGTGTACAAAATGTGGCTGGAATTATTTGACGAGCTTCGAGTCGAAAGAGCATACGCGCTGCTTTTGATCGCTCAGTATATAAGCACTCGGAAAGAAATTCGCCGAACCCCATAAGCGACGTCTTCAAAAGCCTCTTTCCGAACACAGTAAGTGTGACGCCTTTGCTGAAAATTTGTTCCCGGACTGGCTTCATTAGGTTTACGACACGTCGTTTAAAAGAGCTCGAAATCGCTAGAAAATCATTGCGCTGATAACAAGTGAGATCACCTGCAAGTATAGCATTAGGTAAAAAAAAGCACAGCTTGCTGGAATTCATTCTTTATAAAGATTCTCCTTTTGGTCACTCATTTCGTTTTCAAAGTAAGCCGCACATCGCCAAGCCAACACGCGATAGTTGTTCACAAAATTCTTGCAGCCACTTTTTCAATTTTTGTAGATATTCGATCTTTTTTGCTTCCACCAACTTTTCACCTAATCCACTGTGCTTGGAAAATGTAAGCATTCACTTCATTTCAAAAACATATCAAAGTGGTCGACCGGCACCTGAGGCATGCTTCATCTTCTTAATGTAACTTGTAAAGGGCACGCGGAATGATGTCTGTGCTTCTACTTACCTTCATGTGCGCGTCTTGCTGAGCGGCATACCCCAGACCTTTTCTGGCACGTCTGAGCAAACTCTGATTCAGCAATATGAAGACAGACAGCGGAAACCCTGAACCTATATAACGTCATCTGGTTTTGAAAGTAATTTTCAATGATATAAAAGAATGACTTTCCACTGCCCGATCATGAGCATGTCACAGCAATACCTCTTTTTACAGTTATGAGTGAGCAGATCTGCAGCCTGGCAAGGGTTTCGGTGCTCAGGTTTTGTAAGGCCGGTACACGTGCTCCTTCAGAAATTTCAGCCGAAAGTCCAAAAAGAGTAGGTCACTGCCTTGTGGGAGGTCCAACGTGAATGACAGAGCCATCGTACTCTGCTCGAAAATATTAACTACATCATCATGTATGCGATGCAGCACACTTGTGTCGACAACAAGGCAGCCGTCCACAAATCGCAGCAGCCTGTTTTACTTATTGCCGATTCTATGCCGCAATTTTCTATAAAAGTGCAAAATCTACAATGTATAGAGTTCTTTTTTATAAGCAAGGAATACGGTATTACGTGTAAGCTGTCGCTGTGAGCGTATTGGGTCATCTACTTCTAGTTATAACTCGATAAATGTTTTTAAAGCAATGTTGCGTATGACGCAAGCGTGTTTTGAAGCAAAACGATACAACCACTGAGGAGCCTGGCCGTGGTGTTCCGCATGGCCTGTCAATTAGCTTCGTTCAGTGGCCGAGTCAAATGCAATGGTGATTTGAAAGGAGTGACCGTGTTAGTGTTATAGTTAGACGTGGACGACCGTGTACATCAATTAGGCATGTACGTTAGAAAAATTTCGCGCCTACGCCATGTAAAACTTGGTTAACGCGAGAACACTGCAAAAAGTGTGATTAGCAGTTTACAAACTTACTAGAGCGTCCAGAGAGACATGTACGTCATAATAAATGGGGTATCTCTATCGTGGACGCCATGTTAGCCAGAAGTAAGCATTAGCAGACAAGAATGTGGCACCAGTTTAATGTACTTTACCCGAATAGGTATGAGCAATGGTGTTTAGACTGATTAGCTCACTGTTTTGCTTAATGTCTAGCCATTGATGAAGGCGAGATGCGAAGCACTGTGTGACAGAGTTCCAGTCTAACACATGTGGTGATTGGCTGCAGCGATAGCTACGAGTTCCGCATACTCCACAAGCGACAAATATGCGCACAAGTACAGCTTTAAGAAGGAAAGTTGGGTACAGAAGTTTCTCGAAAGCCTGCATATGAAACCAAGTGTGAGCATAATCCCCAGTACAATGCGGCAAATATGAGAAAAGAAGGTGAGGTTACGGCCTAAAAGTACACTGAGGTTATTACTTTCGTCAACTCTGGACATCACACAATTGAGAGAATAAGGGTACAGAAGGATAAGCGTTTTACGAGTCAATAAGACAGCCTTAGTATTGAAGGTATTAAGACTAAGCCTATTCTTTCTGCACCAATAAGAAAAAGTGGATATGATCGATTGGAAAGGCGAGCAATATTGAAAAGGTGATACTGCCTTGAATATTTTTGTGTCATCAGCGTAGAGGAGGAAAGAGAATTTCTTAACCATGGTAGAAACATCATTAATAAAAATAGAGATGAGAAGTGGGCCTAATACTGAACCTTAAGGTACACTACTGGTTGCAGGGTAAATGAAAGAGATCTGCTCACTGATGCTGAAACACCACTCAGGATCAAGTAGATAGCTACGTAGGAGAGCTACGATTGAGACTTCGATTCCATCGAGCAGACGTTTTTCAAGAAGTAATGTGTGAACGATAACGTCGAAAGCTTTGCTCATCTAAAGTGAGGCCGTGAGCACGAGATGCACTTCTCTCCTCAACCCCAAAGCGAAGAAAATCTCGGGGTGTATAGGTGTCGGAAGACGTCGCATAGTTTTATCTCATTCAGCAGGCTTCTATCACTAGAGCTTGGCGCTCGACATTACAAACAACACAATGGCACTTTAACAACCGCCACGGTGCAAATACTACCTGACGAAACTTAGCTCAGCTGATTGCTTTTTATGCTCGTCCTGATTATTGCTGCAATCTTAGCCTTCTCGCAGGCTAAGATTGAAGCAATCATCAGGAAGAGCATAAAAGAGGAATCATCTGAGCTGAAACTTTGTTAGGTAGTGTTTGCACAGTGGCGTTTTGCTCCCTATCAATACTTTACCGAACCGACTAATGAAGCTGGGGATGCACAATGTGCTGGCAGAGGTGATAGACGCCAACCAAATCTCTCAATACGAAATACTGGCAAAGCCTTGAACGGGAAGAGGCCTGCTACTAAGATTAGACATTCGATACGAAAGCCAAGGGGATCATAAGACAGGTGTCCCGAAGGAAGTCAGGAAACGTCAGGAAGCGACTAAAAATCCCCCCGCTGCCACGAAACATGGATACAGAGAACCACCAGGAAAGAAAGGAAAGGACGGAAACGCTGCAGAAGTTATATCAACGAAGCCAGGGCGTGGTCTGTGTCGATGCCGCCGAGTATGAGGGCGGGCATAATATTGTTGCGGTAGTGACAGATGACGAACAAAATCCGAGAATAAGCGGCTCTGTCAGGACGAGTGGATTATTGCATTGCGATAGCAGGGACAATTGCTACTCCAATTATAAGTGATTCGAAAACAGCAATATGAAATTTTCTCAAGGGAAGGGTCTCTCCAAAGGCAAACAGGATACTGAAAACAGGTCAGACAGACAGAATAATCCGGGTAATATGGCCACCCAGCCCACTCCCAGGTTCACAGAAATGAGGAAGATCATAAGCTTGCCCCTGGTCTCTCCTTCCGGGTAGGCTTTGGCCTTGAGTACGCTCTTAGCAGGGACAGGCTAGTCAGCTATAAAGAGATTACTGATCACTACCGGCTAAACAGGCTAGAATACCCAAAGGCTGATAGGGCACTAAATAAGATCTAAAAAGGCATTTAGAGGGGCTTACAAACAAGGACATTTCCGAATCCAGCTACCCTAAGCCAGTGGTGCCCGGTACCATTCTCAGAAGTTGCAAGCTATATCAGGATAAGGCAAATCTGGTACATATGATAGGCGTGTCCAGAAATCGAAAATGTAAATCAATGGACAAAAACAGAACTTTCGCCGACTCTACTGTTGAGCTCACACCCTGACACACAGCTTGGTGTAATCCGACTGGCCGAACACGCCACCTGGGTGCAAGGACTCCAGACCACCGTGTAGGTGGGTAGGTTGATGCCTATCCTGTATTTGTCGGCGATTACAGTTTTACAACCACATCAGATGATTCCTAGGAGCGCTCTTTAGGTAAGAGGATCTTGCTATGAGTCAACTGCAAAGAGAGCGTTAAGTACCAGTTCCAGCAAAACTCTCATATTTTGCAAAGGTTAGAGGTTTCTTATTCAAAACTGCCGCAACCGCAATAATTACTTTTTTACAGGTGCAAAGAAATGGAGATTATACTCAAAACAATCGTCGTCCTGGTCATAGCAACAAGCCTTTCGCTTCCGAGTTCCACAATGGTTAATGCAATGGTAAGCAAATCTCCGAAAATGATTTTGATCCGGTTTAGTGCATATGTATAGTAAATAAACAAATTGGCAGCCTGATTTTTTAGCGTGTGAGCAACGCCTCTCAAAGTTTAAGCAAGGTCGCATGGGGCATACGTGATACATGAGGCAATGAGGAGTTAGTGCACTGCAGCACACGGCAGGAGAATTATCAGTAGGTGAGAGGACGAAAGCGCTATCACGAGAGTAATGAACGCTAGCGCGAGCGCAAGATGCATAAAGATGCTTGTCTTAAAGCCTAGGAGGAATATGTGAAAATTGGTTCCAAGGATGTGATGCACCATGCAGCAGAGTAGGTGACGACACTGTATGATGGTTCCGATGAAATGAAAGCGAGCTATGTGTCTCTTCTACGCAGATGTCCCTGCTGCGTAAGTAAGGTAAAGAAGGCGGATTCGGGTAGCAGATAGACGCCAAAGAGTTGGATGCATCGTTGACAGAGCTGAGGGAGCAAACCGCGCCTGACAATCATGCAGACCAACGAACCGAGCTAGAAAATATTTGCTTGGCCCAGTGCGCGCCTGAGCATTTCTTTAGGCCCGAACTTTAATCCTCGGAGAGCAGAAGAGCGGTTGAACCGTTCATCCAAAAAGGGCAACGAATTCGAGAAATAAGGGTTGTGCGCCGAAACTATGTAGGGATCGAACATCTAGCAGTGCTATCATCATACAATTACGACTGTTTACTTAATCACCTGAATAAGGGGTTTATATATAAGTTCTGGAAGAGGCACGTTTATGCCAGTGAGAATTCTCCGAATGTTTGCGGCTATTGTTGCAGTATGTAGTTATGATATTCCGATACTACTTGGCGACATTGCTTCAGAGACCTCTGAACAGAAATGACGCATATGTAACGGCATCTTTAGCGCAAACTTAATTGAGCTGCGTGTACGTGCGTTCACACATGGTAGTTTGCCGGCCGTTCTGCCATGATTGTAATCGTGTTGTGAAACTCGGTCCCTCCGAAAGGAGTGCCTCTACTGTCGTTTGTCATCATTGCCGCCTAATGCTATTCGACTGTGCAAGGCAATAAGCGCCGGCCTATGTCCATCCATAAGCTATGGTCCACCTAACGGCACCGCTACCACTACAGACCGTTTGGTACTTCTGGTCAACTCTTCGACTCCAGACAGTATGAAACCTTATACGAGAGCAGCAGCAGCTGAACGAAATCACCTTTATAGTTTCTGTGCACACCATGCAAATCTACTCCACGTGCGGTTCAAGACGCGCCGTGTATATCATGCCGCATTTTGTATTGTCAATATCTGCGATGCTTTGTTGTTTTTTATAGCAGCGATGCTGGAGCTGGCATGGAGAATGACGACTCTTGTTCATAGGCAGGCTTATAAGTTGCTCTTTTATCTTATATTGTGCCTTATCGTGGATTCTGATTACTAAATACCGCAATTTCATCAATAAACACTGCTATAAACTAGGTGGGGTCGCATAAGCAATTCTTCTGTTCCCCTCCGTGCTATCGGTTTGGTTTGGTTTGGTTTCGTCTGGTTTGTATAAACTTATAGCGCTTGAAATCTCTACATATGCTTCTAACCACTATTTCTGTCCGCTCCTTGTCAGCTGCAAAAACTACAATTTCTCGGTCATCACCTTGCAAGGGTAGTGCATAGTGAAATGTGTTTCTTTTCGACATAAAAGGACAGCGACCTCGAGCTATACATACGCGTCTGTAACATGCCTCAAGTTCTGGCTACAGTGACGTTGCAGGCGTAGTTCCGTGCGGCAGTTCACAAAACAAAAATTACCTGGGACCTCGTCCTCTCACTCAGCCAAGCCAGACAAGCCAGGTTTTAAAACTGACGTTCCATTTGTATTTTTTTTTTCTGAAGACCTTTTGATTTACCTCTCATTGCTTTTTTAATGCTCATGGCATCTACTCAGAGCACGGCATGCAAGCGGCCATCATTTCTGCATCCTTTACAAGTAAACTTAGTATTCGTTTTCAAAAAAAGCGCTACTATCTCCGTTGATGAATCGCCGCACAGGAATACTATGTTATGTAATTGAAAATTTAGCAATTCATTTTGGAAACACAATATTTGTGAAGATAAAAACAATTGCTGCGAAAGAAGTGTCTGAAACATAGGTCCTATTAAAAGATCTAAATTTTTGGGAACAATTGGACTACAAGCGTTTTACTGCTCCGCGAGGTGGAGTAGTAGATTAGCTTTCCATCTTTCATTTACCGCGTGCATCAGGCAGCGCTATCAGATAATGTCTGCTGGAAAAAAGCGACGGCGGGCCTGCAGACATTTTCTTTGAATGTGGTTTGACGAATATTTTGAACTCAGTTCTAAAAGAACGTCTTTTTCACCAACACGCGCATGCAGCATGGTCAGCAGCGAATATCTAACGAAATTGGGTATCATTGCAAAGCATAGCTAAGTTCGTGGTCTCTCTTCACCCCTATCCTGTAAATGGCTTTGTGTGAAACGTTGTATGCTTTGTATTTGTCTCGTTTTCATTTCACAGTCATGCACAAAATATTTGCTGAAATAATATAAGAGTTAGTAGCGAATTAGTATAAGAATCGTTGTCACCAGCTGACCGTCTCGTACTTTAAAAAGAAGCTTCAGTTTTTATTTGATGCTGCGCACTGTTTTCTTTTGCAGGTCCCTGCGATACCTGGAGCGATGACTCTAGCCTTCTTGACATCCTGCATCGTAGGAACTAATGGCTTCCTTTGCGAAAAGAAGGGAGGCCAAGTACGTACGCCATGAACATGACGCTAATTAAGTTGTTCAATTTCACCTTCTGGTCAAGTTGCGTGGTTAAAGTTCTTAATATTAGTGAACAATGATCGGAGCGCTATCGATCCTTTGGCCAGTTTATTCCGTTTCTTGCAGGCTTTGCTATTATCAGGACCAGATCTTATGAATCAGTTGTCAACGTATTTAATAACTGATTAGCTAGGGCCATCGGCCCTGTGATTTGAAGCACAACTTTCTACTGTTGCAAAATACGAAGACACAGCCGTTCTAAAGGTTGGTGTGGTGCTGCTTTAATGCATGTCTTTTTCCTTGGCCAGACTGTTCAAAGATGAATCACACTGTCGTCGAAATTTTCTACGTTAACACTTCAAATAATGCGGCTGTCTGAAAATTTCTGGCGAATGACAACTACTCACGCTGAAGAAATGTCAAACACATATTCGTTAGTGTGGCTAAGACAACGGCTCAGCAGACCTAGCGCTGGCTTATGAAATTCTCCCCATTGGTTTAGAGATAAGCTGCTCAATGGAAAAGTCTTTAAGCACACTCCGCATATTTCAGAGACGTAGCGATTGGGCCTCAATATTGCCGTTACGATCGAGATCAACTGTAGGCTTTTCCTTGCTGTCAAAGATCCCTTGGCAACCTTAACTCAGCACAAAACAGAATAGCATGCAAGTTGTATGCTAGTGCGCTACGTGCTTTAAAAAGGAGTCCAAAACGCACAAAAGATAATTCCAACACCCAAAGAGGTCATTTCACGTTTCGAGGGACTTTTAATAGGTTGGCTTTATATGCACTTCATTGTTGCTCTTATTAGGAAGCTTCAATATCACGATAGCGTGATAACTGCGGTAGCATGCCGCAAGCGAATTGCACACGTAAAAAGGCTTAGTTTAGCGTAAAAGCCACTAAACGAGGTCAGCTGTACAGTGATGCACAAGACCCTTTTGGAACGGTCGCTATCACTGCTAAGTTTTGATAATGCTTCACTGTAAATTAACCTAGCAGAGCTAACTAATGCGGTATCACCAACTGGAAGATGCCCAAACAGTGTCTCGGCGATTAAAATTATGTTAAATAAAAAAAGAAACTCAGCGGCACTGTCGTGTAAAAGGAATCCTAAGTACAAACACCTGGACGCGTGATTCCGTTCTCTCAACGGTAGGGTCCTCTGAGCAGCGTCACCTGGCGACAAATAGCGGAAATATTGTAAAGATGAATAAGAGCGCATTTAAAGCCTGCTGTACTCGTTGCCTCAGTGGCGCAATGCATTAAAGTTACGTACCTGAGCACTTAGCGAATAAAATATATATTCGAATCGTGTGTTTGTAACGTTTTTACAAAATTTGTTTTTTTTTTTTAAGTTGCAACATTAAAATAAGCTACTAATATCTTTCCTGTAGGGAGTTCCCCCTTAGATTGCATCATGTGATGTTTTTTAATTCTTAATAGCCAAAAAACCTGCCGTGAAACAACAAAATGACAACGCTTGCACAATTTAATTATTTTCAACGTAATAATTTCCTACCTTTAGTGAGTGTGTGTTACCTTTAGGTTGCGTTCAGACACACCTCTCGGTAGCAATCGCCGTTTAACCCGCTCAGAGGCAACCAGTGACGAGAAAGAAGTTGCAGGACCCTACAGTTGAGGAGACGGAATTACGCCACCAGGACAGAAAATTTCGCCCATCACGTGGCATACATCGCTCTAAATATTTTCGTAACTTATGGAGGTTGTGGTATGATCATTATATTGGAAAAAAATACAACGCAGCGTCACAAAGCTTGAAAACTACTTCTCTTACCTTGTCATCAGTTATGCTACGTTCCGAGCAGTTACAGAAGGTGACAAAAAGGATGGTGGCCTGATTACGGTTTGAATGCACAAAGTCGAGGGCTTGTTTACTATCCGTGCTGAATGAAAGGTTCAACAAGCTTGCTCGTACAGCAAGGCCAGTCCAAGCTAAAACCACCTACATCGTTGCTTACCTAATAAAGGGTAAGCAAGAACAGACGCGACTGCTCAATAGGTTGAATGGGATGGCTTTCGCTTGGGAGGATGCTGCCATATTTTCGCGCTAAGTTCACAGAAGCTGCAACGATAACTTCAGACGACTGCTTTCGCGTGCTTGCGCTACCTCTCCGTTCGTGTTCGGCGCATGCGCATCATATGCGTGTTATCCAATTAAGCATGTAATTAAGCACGGTACAGTAAACGTCTTGATACCGGCATCTGCCATACTCGTTCGCTGTCCCGCATCACTGAAGCATCACTGTCCCGCATCACTGAAGCTAATGGGCCATCTTCGCCTTGCTTGGCAGTTTACAACTCTCAGCGAGTCACATCGCTCAGACATGCGGGATCACAGGGTACAAAATAGCGAAGGCAACATCCGCTGCACAGATCGTGCTTTTCGGTTCAAACGTTCAGCAACGTCGAACTTATCACGGCCAAGCGTCACCTACGAGAGTTTCCTCCAACCGCGGACCCCCCAGCGGAATTCCTGTGACACAGACGCTGGCGTATTTCACAACGCGCCGATCGCTGGAAACAGCACCGTGTTGTGCCTCATCTTGTTACCCGTGTGTGTTCCGCTACATTAAAGAGCACTAAGGAAATCATAGACTGCCTAACGTGCACCAGTAAGCAGGGAATTCAGCCATTATTGCAAAAACAATTTCCCTCCCAAATAGGTATGATGCAATTCACGAGCCCCATCGTCATTTGGTGGTAGAAATTACGTCACCTTCCCCGCTTCTCTACCAAACGCACGTCCTACAAAACGAAAAGGTGCCCGAAGACTTAGTACATAAACAACCTCGTGAAAGGAACTACTTTCCCATGCACAAAATTTTGGGGCATTCCCTTGCAGTAGCCTTTCCACTCAGCTACGCCGAATTGTTACGTACGAGGCTTTATTTTCTCTTAAGAAGCGAATACGAAACGCTGTAGCTCTCTTAAAACCTCATAGATAGAGTAAAATATGCAGCGTAGAACAAATAAACATCAAGTGAAAGGAGCTATCTCTGAGCGTTTACAGAAAATCATTCATAGAAAATATGCAGAACATATTAGATCGTGCGCGGGAACGATCAATTTAAGATCCCACAAAAGGGAGTTATGCATTGTTTAAGTTATATCAGGGGCCCTATAATGCGCAGGCACAAGAAAAAGGGTGCACAGAAGAAAAATTATCGCTTAGTTGGTGGCAAGTAAATAGAAGAAATTAACTCATTGCGCTGGAATCTCGACGCATTAACTGTGATATCGATGAAAGTGCATTTAGGATTTCAGATACACCATTTTTCAAGCCTAGCGTAGGTAACGCGAGCCTTCCTACGGTAGATGCAGTAAAGATGATTGTAAAATTGGCGCTTCAGAAACAGGGAAGAGGTCTATACCCAGGGGCTTCAGAAATGTATTCTGGTACAGCTTCAAGTCATTTTAGGCGATGCAAGAAAAAAAGAGTAAGCTATTCGTTATTGGCTGAGTTGAGGATATAATTCAAAGAGATCAGAGGGAATAAGAAGTGAAATTAGGGCTGTGCTCATGCGCCGCCTTTACAGTAGACGCAATAGCCCCTTACACTCCACCTTTCCTTTCTGCGATTTTTTATTTTACTTGTTTAAATATGTGAATTTTAAAATTATTACTTTTTTAACATGAGTACGAACCCCAATCACACATTAGTAAGTTATAAGTACTACAGCGCACTCACTAGGTACTGCTCGAACATTTTTGTCAACAATGACACTTCGTGTTATATGTTTTTGCGCGCCCGTGTGGCATACAAAGGACCGAAGTTTTAATCTGAATGACGACCAATTTATTCTATTCTTTTGCGTTGAACTTCTGAAATACTTCAATTACATTAACATCCTCGCCAATTTCAGCTTCATGTGTACCCTTCCATATTCATTATATAAACTTATTTTAATTGTGGAGTAAATTCCTGCCCGAGGTCATTTGGTCGAAGCCACATACCTTTGTCGAACAGTCAGGATATTTCCCCGTTGAATATTCCGACACACGGTGCCAACTTCAACCGAAGGTTCCGTATAAGCTATCGCCTAAAATGTTACCTTCTTCAGCGTTAAAAAAATCAAAGAAAACATTATGCGGGCCCTTGCTATTATCTGGCTTCAAAGCTGAAATTTTTGCAATCCATCCAGAAAGGATAGTATGCTGAAGCTAATGGGAACATCTTAATCGCTCTTTTGTAGAACAAAACATCCATGGTCATGGACTGTTTTGCGAATTGCTGGGCTTTCAAGAGCACTGCCTTCTCTTCTTCCCCCTCCTCCTTTCGTAGTGCTTGTACAACACGGACTGCTGCCACCGACTAGTGTGCTTGCAGATTACTAAGACCTGCGAGCCCCGAGGACCTCACGCGCGACTGGCGGCGCTCAGGAGGCTGAAAGAAACAACCAAGTCTGCAGCAGCGAGAGCGAATGTGATGCCAACCACGTGAGCGTCGCTCATTGCTCAGGTGACACGTGCGACATTCCCGGAGAAAGTGTAATGGCTCGCCTTCAGCGTACAAAACGTTATATATAATGGCGAGTTTTTAGGCCCGACGTTTCAGAAATAGGATGTCAATAAACAGTTAATAAAAGCCGGCTCGAAGCACTGACCTACCTGAATTTCTTTAATGATGTTGAGCACACTGTGCTTGGCGCAGGTGGCTGCTTGTGGCTCTTGAATTTTTACCTTTTGGTATCCCTACAGGTTGTAGATTCTACGATGATGGTCAGAGCTTTACTTTTCCACCACAGCTCTTTAGCATCCGTTACCGGTGACGTCCGCCTAACAGGTGGTCAGCAGTAGTTTCACAGCTGGCACTGGCCAATCCGAAGCGCGAGATTGGGCTCGACCTCGCAACCCATCCGGAACATAGACGTCTAGAACCTCATGGTGAATAGCAACGTGGTTATCCTGGGGAAGTCATTAAAGATATCGCACCCTAAAACAGCAACTGGCTCATCGTGCCTTAATGACCAGGTGTGTTTGCCATATTAGCCTTTTGATCAATTGTTGAGCACAGTCAAGTAGCTTCTGCTTGGCCTGGTCGCTGTTGAAGTTGGCGAACCAGAGGTGGGACATTTTATACTTGCAAATTCCATATAGGCCCTTGATGGAACCGGCATCTTCAAGTGGCAGGCGAAAGTCCTCGAGGCGGTATGGGTAAAGTGAGCTAGAATCGGGTAGTGGGCTCACTGCGCAGCCGGCGCCACACAATGCAATGATGCAGTCTATGTCAACAGATTCTAGTTCTGCTCGACTCCGCAGGGGAAAGACCACCGTCGCCTTCAATGTAGCACCGCACGTTGAAGAGGCTGCACTACGCGGCATTATTGCAGTATGCATTTACCTGCGCTTTATGACGTTAATTTCCTGCGCACTGCATTCTCGGCATTGTGAAGGCTTTGTTTTGCAGTGTGCGATGTGGCGCAATGAACTGTTCTGCTACAAAGATGCTACCCCGACGCCAAAACCATTCCTACAGGCTAAACCCAATTCTAGCTCAATTTATCCAGGCTCCTAGACAGGCTGCGTATGCGAAGGGCTGCACGATTCGAAACATGCGGCTCGCGGATAGTAATGGAAGCGGATACAAATCCTTCATAATGATTGGTTTGGTTTGGTTTGTGGGGTTTAACGTCCAAAAGCGACTCAGGCTATGAGAGACGCCGTAGTGGAGGACTCCGGAAATTTCGACCACCTGGGGTTCTTTAACGTGCACTGACATCGCACAGCACACGTGCGCCTTGCTTTTCGCCTCCATCGAAAAGCGACTGCCGAGGCCGGGATTCGATCCCACGTCCTTGGGAACAGCAGTCGAGTGCCGTAACCACTGCGCCACCCCGGCGGGGTAAATCCTTCATAATGAATATAAATACAAGCTGGCCTCCCCAACCCGTCAGGACTATCTAAAAACGTATGTCGTATTATCTGACATTCAGGTTCAGGTAGCAATGACCCCCCCCCCTCCCCCTCCAGAGTAGTTTTGAATTGTCTTTCATTCTATGGCCGTGTGGAAACAATAAGCTAGGAGAAGAGCGACCAGGTGCTGCTAGCCTCATAGCCGACACACTTTAACATCAAGGCAGCACAACTCCAGACATGACTGTAAACGCAGAGGATCAGCCAGTTACTGCACTGGCATCTGTTGACTCCAGCCAGCACAAAGCCAAAGTGATTCTATGCTAATATTTTACATTGCTGGATATGTTGCCAGAAAGAGTCTATAATGATAATGAATTCCGAAGCTTGTACAAGCCTCCTAACCGCGGAGTCACCGCCTTCAGCTAGCTCGGCACAACCCTCCGCGACAAAGGGGGACTGCTCTGTACTCGTCACCTCAGCCGTACAGCTTTTGGATCAAGCTCGAAAGTATTGTCATGCAGTCCTTTTCGTGCCACGAATAATATGCGAGCAGCAATTAAATAATATTGGAGCAGTAAAAGACACACTCTCGCAAGAAATCGGATGCTCACAACATGCATCACGTCTCTAGATAACATCAACACGGGTGCACTTATTTTCATGGAAAAATGCCGAACAATGAGGAAAGCGAGACAAAACTATGCATTTGAAGTTCAGCCGCTGTTCTTCAACCAGAGATGCCTGACAAATGGTGGTTTTCATATCCCTTGAACTCCTGTGACGCGATTACCTTCCTATAGATCAATTTTCATAGCGTACTTAACAATACCGTGTACACGAATACAGCCAATTCGTTGTCCAGTTATTTGAAAACCTTCAGATTAAACTTCTAACAGTGCGCAGAGCATGTGCAACTGCGAGCTTTTAAGATGTGATGGGTAATGACTTGTCGCCAATTTTAAGCACTTTTCTTCTAGAAACTGTGTCGGCAGTAATTTCACAATCCAGATGGTGGGCAAAATGGTGCTGACAGCTGCGAACTATTAGGAATACGGATCATCCATTTAAGCCGCACTGCAGGCCGAAGACCTCTCCCATTTTCCTCCCATACTGATGCGGATACTGCTTTACATATTACACGGGTGAAGCTACGTGTCCCTGTACTCTTTGTATCATCACGGCGGGTAATCGTAAACCACAGAAAATGGGGCTATTCAGCGACGCTGTCGTTTTCATACATGCGTGCCTTCACATTTCTGGGCTAATTTGCGCCAAGGACGCCGGAGAGAAATCGGACTCGCGTTTGCAGTTAGAAAAGTCTGACCTATCTGTTATTTGTATATCACCGGTAGCAGCACGAGTTACTAATATACCCAACTTCTGCATACCTGCCGCATACAAATCTAAGGAATGTGGACGAAGACGGCGCATCTTTCCAAAGCGAAAAGGCCGCGATTGCAGGAGCTCAGCTCTAACGCCCAGCAAAGCCCTGCATTGAAGTCGCCAGTGGCGCCGCCAAGTGCATATAACATACACTGCGTCATGGAAGGAGCCCCAGTGAGCCTACTACCTCATTCTAGCTCCCTTTGGTATGGTCGACCAGCGATGTCGCAACGTGGAACGACATAATGCTTCAATCGCATCTCCGGATAAAAGAAAAGGCTGTACTTAATCATTGCCGGGAAGACCTAAAAAACTAGTTCACTTCAGCTGAATTGGTTATCAGGTTCCTTTGAAATGTCGGCCCCTCTTCAAGAAACCCTTGCCAAAATCGAACTTGCTTTAAATGCTGACTAATCATCTACCCCGAAATGTAGTTATCCCTGCCACTGGCCCTTTTTAAGGCGAAAGCCTTTATAGTCACATGAGTGTGACAGGATTTTTTACGTCACTGGCGGGTGTCACACCATCATTGTCGAGAAATTAATATATTGATGAGTAAAATAATTGTTGTATGAGATAGTACATCTGTGCAAATGTCGTTGATGTGGGGAGAATAATTTATTTATTTAAAATTAGAATAACGGAAATAAAATTAATTAAGAAATGAATTAAATAAATAAAGTAAAAAGTCAATTCGATGTCGAAATAGACAAGGATGTCGATATAGTGGGCAGCCGCCAAAATAGCCTCGGACGTCGAAGTTGCGCAAAATACGTCGAAATTGCAGCGAAAAACAAAAAGAGAGCTAAGAACGAGCAAAAGATAAAGAGAAAAAGGAGCGGAAGAGAAGAAAAGTAAAAAGAATAAGCAAATGAGTGACAAAGCGGAAAATGAGTGCAGAGTAATAGAAAAAGCGTTCGCCCTACCCCATTCAAGAGAGAACTAAGGGCCTTCAAGAAATTTTCGTACATAGCCCTAAAGCAACACTGCGGAAACTCGAATGGATACCGGACGCTTTGAACGCAACTGTTTGTGCCCGTTTCCGAATAGCGCGTGGTCGTCGTGATTGTCGGCGCGATAGCTGGCGTAACCAGCTACCTAGTAGCTTTAGCCTGCAGGCTGCGGCGGAGAGAAGCGCCACCACCCACTTGCCACAACTAGAAGGTGACATATTGTATAGAAATTCGCTCCCAACGTTTTAGGAAGATGGGAGATGGAAAGCATGAAAATTGTGGTCTGGGCGGTATGGCGAAAGCAAGGATTGCGAAACGGAAGGATGACACCTAGGGAATTACATGTAGGCAGCCTACTGAGGAAAGAGGAGATCATGACAAGGGCGGAAGAATGCCCAATTTGAGAGCGGTGTCACGAAAAGGCGAAGGATGACTACCATCAATACAAACGTTTGATCCAATCCTGCAAGGTGGAGTATATTTGCAATAATTCGGCAATTACTCATTAGTATCCATCTAAGCACAGACGCAAGACTACAAAGGAATACACTCTGAAGGGCTAGTTGGTTCATACTGAACGGGTAAAACTGTGCGAAAAAGACGGCACGTAAGAAACACACAGGCACCTGCACCTTCTTTGTGCCTGTGTGTTTCTTACGTCCCGTCTTTCTCGCGCAGTTTTAACGTTCAAAGGAAAGCTACAGCTTTCTCAGAAACCTAATAGTGAAAGAAAAATTTGTTCTGGTCCGGGGTTTGAACCCGAGGCGGGGACGCATCCGGCATAGATCGCTACGCCTCGTCGCTTCGACGCCGGAATGCGAGCGAAATGACTGCCCGCTATGGATACCGATGCGGCGGCTATCAACAAGGGGCTGCGGTCGAAGCGAAATTGACAGCAAAACTCCACTCGCCGTTTAACTCTCAAGTGATTCAGCATAGTGACGAAATCTGACTGGAGCGACCTACGTCACACAGGAGGGCCGACACTGTGTTAAGGTGTGAACAGGGTGACATATCTGATGGCCTTGTAACGCGCTATTTCTTTTACTTTTTAATCGGACTCTCTCCCTGTACTCTCTCTCTCTTGATAGAGAGGACACACTCTGTGCTCTTGTGCTACCTCTCCCTCCTCATTGATTTACAAGAGCTCTCTCGTGTAATGTAACGGCGGTAATCGCCAGAGCACGGCCTCATAAAACATAATTTCCAAGCCTGTTTGTTTTCCACTTGTATCGATTCTTGCAGTAGCCTTTCTGACTGCACTATAATGGCACAAAATGTCAGAATTCAAGTACTTTCTTTATTTGCAATAGTGCTATAACCTGTTAGAAAAGTAAGAATTGATGATTTTTCCCCCTTTCTTTTGTTAATTCTTCCAGTTAGCATTTTCGTTACTCGTCACTGGGCCTGCATTGGTGATTTGATCATCATTGCTTATAATGTGGTGTGTGCGTCTCAATAATCCGTTTTGTTAAACTCCCCTCCTTCGCTACGTACACTATCTATAGATAGATAAATTATCACTGTTTCCTCAGCGCGCCAGGAAGGTGCTCGGTGTGTCAGAACTCTCAGTACGGCCTGCGTGACGAGGTCGGAATAAAATAACCTAATAGCCCTATCATGTACGCAAGTGCACTTAAGGGGAGCGTACTTCGACATCACGAGTGGCATTTGAGACTATACGTGGTACTAAGAGAGAAAGAACAATGCACTTGTGTAAAATAAAGGTGACAGAAAATGGGCGGAAATGAGCTGACGCAGCTGGATAAGTACGCATTTAACGCCAAAGGGAAACCTTTCATGGGATTGAAGTATGGCAGATTCAACTTCGGCCAAAATAGTTTTAAGCTTATCCAAAACTTTCTCATCAAAAAAACATGGCAGCTTACAATAGAGCAGAAAGCAGTTAGATGAAAACGACGATTTTGCGCTGAACAGAAGTGTCATAAAACTCATAGACCACGAAAGCGTTTCACAATCGAGCGACGTTATTAGCACGGGACCACTCCATCGACAGCTGGCGTATAAACATGAACAGACTGAAAACGGGGCCAGCGTACTACTGCATTACGCCTCGCGATGCGAGTTCTGTACGTTACTATTATTGTTTTTTTCGTGTGTTTTACTTCTCGCTGTTATAGATAGCTCCCTTAAAACTATTCAGCAACTAAACTGGCTTGTGTACATTTTTTGCAAATTACACTTTATGCCTTTTAAATCACTGCCGGCGAGGATACACTCTACCAATTATGTACATTCTGTAAACACACTTTAATTCAGTGCACTGTTCATCCATTGTACTACTATAATATACTCGTTACATTTACTAAAGTGCCCTTATTGCAAGTGGCACATCGCGTATGTGCACTTGCAAGCTTGCCATGAGTATTACACGGACTTACTGAACGCTGTGCTTGGTAGACTTTGCTATTTTAAAGCATCACAGCTTTAGCGTATTCAGTTTTGTTCCTTCTAACAGGAAGTGCTTTTCTCAAAGAAGGTTGAGAAGGCTCGGGAGCTCTTCCATACTCAGCTCTTTAAACCTGACGCGAATTCCTCATTCGTGAACGAGATTTGCTTTTGCGCCTGGTTTCCTAAACAGAAAAAATATCTCGAGCTATATTACAGCACTGTCATTTCTGTTCTGTTTCATTTCGCAGTGCCTGTTTAGTGATATTGTGCTGCATTATTTACATGCCTAACAGACAGCGTAACCCTAAACCAGTTTCGCCAGGTGGTCGTTATGGCCTCTTTACGGAGCGAACTGTTGCGATAAGCACAACTGCCCCGAGACATTCTGAAACACTTGGTTTGGATTTTTATGACGATGCCCTCTCGCAGCTGTTTCGCTTGACGAGCTTAATGTTCCACGAGGAAGCAGACACTTTTATATGGTTTTCTTGGATTGTTGCGGAGTGCTAAAAATCAACTTTCCTAATGTGAACCCTAAGGTCGCGGCGTTTTACTCGAATTCTCTCTGTCATTGTCCCCGAAGACGTACAAACGGCGCAGACCAGCATTTCTCGCAAGTCAGAGTACTTCCTCGTAAACTATTCACACCAAATTTACCTTTTTCAGTGAGTACAACCCTCAAGATCTCATATTTGTGAACTCTATGAACAGCGAGTTTTTAAGTTGCGGAAAAAAAAAAACTTCAAAAAGCAGTTTCTAATAAGCACAACAGTGGCGATATGCCCGCCACCAGCCAGGTATAGCAACCAATTGGCCCAATCTTGGTGATGTGTTGGTAATGACTGGCCCAACATGTTACCATTACGTTGCCAACATAGTACCAATATTGGGCCGATAATTTGTGTTTTTTGGCCTCTAAACATGTCTCAACAGTGACCTGCTGCTAGAACATTTGTGTCGCAGCTGAAATGCCTCAGACAGGTATCTGATAAGTTGTTCTTGATTTTGTCGTGCGTTGCCGGCTTTCAGCTCGTAACAGACAGTTCACAAATGATGGAAAGCAGACCATGGCATCTTGCCCTCAAACGTGATGTGGTTCTCATTGCGGTCCCATAAAAGGATAAAACGTTTTCGTTTGTACTTTCTTGGTGTCGTGACTACGAGCATGCTTTCGATCTTGTTTGTCGGCTGGGTCGGCACGTGGTGGGGCATTTGGCAAGAAAGAAAAGACATAAACAAAATGTAATCCTTCCACTACGCGTGCCAAGGGCTCGTGTTCTTATAATGTATTCAAAACGCCGTTTAGTTACTGCGGTAAAAAAAGCATTGCCATACAGCGTCATCCAATGCGCAAACGATCCAATCAGTGAGAGCATCGCGAGGCTCTGTGGACTACCGGTGAAAAAAACCTTTCATCTTGTCATGGCATAGAAAAACTGACACGAAGAGCAAACAGTTATATATTCAAGATTTTTTTGCGCTAAAGCTTCTTTGCCGGGACGATAATCAAGATGTGGTGGCATCTGTGCTTGCATTTTACTGTCAGTTTAAAAGCGAGCAGTTTAGCTTTAGCATAAAATCTACCTGATGCTTAATTTCAGTGGTCGCGAGATCTGGACGGATGAAGTCGCGAATTTTAACACGTAACACCATGCTATTGTCTAAGTGTTCCCAAACGTTTTGAGGTTCACAGACGACAGAAGGCTTATGAAAGGAAGTGCTCGTGTGGAGTGAGTAGGCGTGCGATTCGTCGATTGTTTTCTTTTGTTGTTTTTTTTTTTTTTGGGGGGGGGGGGGGGGCGTTGTTTTCTATTCTAATTTGGACGTCTGTCTTATGTGGTGAAAATATCTGACATTGTGCAAATCCTTAACTTTTGTCGGCGATTACCGACAGTGCAGTTCACAAAGTAACCGATGCATCTGGAAGCCGATTAGATGTGTTATATTTATAAAATTGCGTGCAACATAGTTTTCATGCTTCCCTGATCAAATGAAAATGATTCTTTAATACTTCAAGAAATCAAATGTACCAGGTAGAAAGAGCCGACTGCTTTTGAGACACCTGTACCAAGGCCAATTTTGTTTCTATTCTGTCAGAATCTATCAAGTACCTGATCATCTAAACCTTCTTTGAAGCAACTTGTGACTTCGTTTGAATATTTGCCACTACACTTCGTGTGTACAAGATAATATACGGGCTGTGAACTGGCGATCCTGTCCACTTTCATTTTCCTTTGTAATTCTTTTACAGTCTTAAGCAGTCAAAGTACACAGCATTGGAAAATAAATTTGCTTTGATTTTGGTTTGTGGGGTTTAAAGTCCCAAAGTGACTCAGGCTATGAGAGATGTCGTAAGGAGGGCTCCGAGACATTCAACCACTGGGCGTTCTTTTAATGTGCAGTGATATCGCACGATACACGGGTGCCTTGCTTTTCGCCTCCATCTAAAAGCGGCCGCCATGGCCTGGATTCTATGCCGCATCCTTGGGGATCAATTTCGTAACCACTGCACCACTGCGGTGGGGCCGTTGGAAAGAAAGCTCTCAAAATGCGCTGAGCTTCTAATTTGCATAGCTAAATTATGATATATTTGTTCAACCATGGCCGACACATGATCAATTATGAAAACAAGAACAAAAGATTGCGGCAGGCCTTGTCTATGTCGCCACATTCATACCGACCGGAGAAGTCAGAAAGAGACGAGTTAATTATCAACATGAAGCTAGCACAAACAACACTATACAGAATCACACAAACATGCCTCGGCACAACAGTTCTGAGCCGACCTCCAGTGCGTTATACCTGGGTAATCTAAAATTGCTTTCTGAGACTAAGCAAGCATGCCGGCAACTCCCGTTAATAGAACGCGCTATGCGGGAGGATTATATGTCCAAATGTGGCTACGCCCATGCTCACGTGCAAATTGTCTTCTTTACTTTTGCAATGCGTTGAACAAGAAACAGGTAAGCAAAGTAAAAAAATGGTGTTTTTCATTTCCTTATTTCTCTAGTCCCCTATCGCTAAACTAACTACTTTCTTTTTTCAGGAATATTTTACGGCCTACAAATCCGAAGCGATGAATGTTTACCGCATTGCTCCTTTCATAAAACTTGTTCTTCATTGCCTTATTCCCATTGTGTACGGATGGGGATTCAACGCTTCGGTGAGCCACCATAACTGCCCGGTTTGCTTCGTATTGCGCCATGCGAAAACTAGAATAGCATGTGCAACACATATCTTAATCTATGCGCAAACGAAAGCTGGACATGTACGAAGCATCAAGCCGAAAACGCAACGAGGTGAAAGAGGTGAGATCGCGGCTAACATACGCAGCGACAACTCTGTTCGATGGGAGTGAATCACTCGGGCCGGATGGTGGTATGAATCGGTTTTATTTTAGCACCATAAAGACGAAGACACAGAAGAAGACGCACTTTAGGCGTTTTTTTTTTTTCAAGAAAACACGATTTCATCTAAAGCTGCGCTCCCTAAAAAGCGTGACCTTAAGGCAGAATTACCCCGCATAAATTGCAGATGATCCCATAGACAGACTGAAGAGACTGTGCTACTAAGAAATTCTCAAGATTTTCAATGTCTTGAATGCCAGTGAGAAGTCTTAGGAGTTTTAAAACTTTGGTTGTGTTCCAAATCTCTCAGATTTGGAGGCAGCACTACAACATTTGATCCATATGTGAACGCCGCAGATCGGCTTTTACGCAGCTACCGCAGATTGCATAAAGAGGAAACGAATTTTTGAAAGATTTCAACTTCTTCAAGAGAGTGCAATCATCGTAGGCTGTGCACCCAGTCGCAAGCCTAGTCTAATATATTCTCTCTCTGGCTATATTCTCTATTGAGATATTCTCTCTCGCAAAGCTATTCTCTTTCTGGCTTAGTGAACGTTTTCTACCAAAATCCTGTGCAGTCTTCTGATATTCTCAGCACAGCTTTTGCAACAGCAGTCGGCCTCCTAGAGCATGTGAGCATGTCTTTTGTAATACAGATTGCTGCACGGATTTTTTAGTGAGCTTCTTGGTTGGAGCAGTGCACTGAACAATTGTTGCGGCGTCATCTGAACTACTTAATGATATGCGACCACAGCCAAGTAGAAAGATGAGAAATACGGACACTGTCTAATGGAGAATTGAGCAAGGCGAACGCAAGTGTTGCCGCAGAAAATTTAGAGCAGCACGTGTCACCGAGATTGGGGGTACTGACATATCAAAAGAGCAGATCGCGATCTACAAGGCGACATCAAACTAATCGGAGATCCTCTTTGTAAGAATAGAGAGATATTTTGTCTAAGGTCCATCTAGACGCACCCCCAATACCTATATGGACGCTGCCAACATCCATGGAGCAAGAGGAGGACAACAAAATATCGCTATTGTATTTTGTCAGAGGGGGGACTCTCAGTACGTATTGCACGGAAAATATTTAGTGTGCGCAGTACGTGTGAAGCGGGCATGCGCGTGCAAGCATCTTGTTTGAAGAAATGAGCGCCAGATCCAGTCCTATCAAATGATCTCATATATCTTCCTGCGACCAGTACTGCGGCATCGCACTCAGCTCCCCATAGAATGTTATCAGCAGTATGCAGTTTTGTTGCAAAATTTACACTTCATTTCGACTGCAGCAACACTGAAATGTGCCTTCCTCAATCTCCAGTAGTCTCGTCCTTTCTTGGTCTGTGGCTGAATACATAAAAATTTTGAACATTTTATTGTTCTACTAAAAAACGTGTATTATGCTGCTATTTGAGCAAAATCGTGTCGTGTAAAAGCTACTAGTTGCATTTATGAGTCGCATTAGCCATGTCTTCATGTCACTAAAGCCAGAGTATCAAACAAAATTTGATCTTTAGCGTTTTTATGCATTTGTATGCTAGGCGTTTGAATATAATGTAATGGAACAATCGCAAGATGCTCAGATCAAAGGATTTGCGATAGGTTATCTTACATTGCATTGTTGACACCTTCTTCGCTTCAAGCTCTATTTCGTCACCTCGTGGCCTAAGGTTGACTTACCAGGATGTTTAAAGCTGTTAAGCTCTGTTATGGAACCAAGTAGTTGTCCAGCATCCCGAGTTGTCAGTACAGAAGGACAGGCCTAAGTCAGCATCGCCTATAAAGCCTGCATCTTAGCCGAAATACACCCTCATGTCTGCCACTTGATCTAAATTTGCTACAATTTCAAAACCATGCTCTCTGTTCGCTTACGGCTTGTGAACGGCTAAACTTCTAGTTGTTTTCGGAAAGCGTATCTGTAAGGTTTCTTGTGAAAACCGGCCAGCATTCCTCATTGTAAATTTAAATTTTTCAGCGAACGAAGGCATTCGTCTAATTTTTAAAACTAGTGCTGCGGAAGTTTATAAACAAAGACAATCCTTACCAAACAAAAAAAAAAAAACCTTTTTTGTCCTATTAGATGAAGCTACTATACAAATTTAAAGCGGTTGGTGTCCCCAAAGCAATTGATGGTATGGCAGCTGCACTAACATTTTATAGCCTACAGACCAATGCAGCATGCCACTGTCACACACAGGTCATTTGCCCATGAATTGGAGCACGTAAGATTTTGATTTAAAAAACCGATTACAAATAGTAGGCTCTCCAGGGTAATCCTGGCTATTTGAATTTACTCTTGACATGCTAATGTCTATCTACGTCTTCGAACTTACACTTTTATTTTGAACTGCTTCTGTTCTGTAGGTGCCATTCACCTGAACGGATACTTAACCGATGTGTTACCAACACCCAATTATGACAGGGCCGCATTACGCATTTTTTGTGCTTCAAATTGTTATATTTTGCCCAACGTCACGTAATGGTAGCCGGCGGCTGCAGAGAGGAACGTCGAGAAATCATTCAGGGAGGCGGACAATTTGGCCATTTTATTGCTGTTAAGACCTCTGGCCGACACTTTGTGCGGCGAAATAGTCTTGATGTGTTACACTCTTATGTGTCTTCTTGCGCGTGTGTTTACCTGAAGGCTTTTGAAAGCATGGTCCTTGGGAAAAGGGATACTTCTTTTTAATACCCATGGGTAAGCAAAATCGGCAGTTTTACCTCTGCTATTCATGGCAATGACAAGATGACGTTGCTCAATGGTTAGAAGTCAGCTTCACACGTCATGCGCAGCATGACGAGACTTGTATTCCGTTCACAATTCTCGACAGCCACATATAAAAACATTATTCTCCAAGTTTGTCCATCGTATTCTCCTATATGTTTTGTCATGAAACAGTCGAACACATGAGAATCTTAAGAGTATTGTTTTAGCTGAAGTGCCAATATCCCTGTCTCAAAACGGCCTCCTTGGAGTCGAGAGGTTATTAAGCATTTCGTAACGTAGGCCCACTTTAATTTTTTTTCTATTGCAAACCTTTATTCTAACATTGAACTTTGGAAAATTCATAGCGATTGCATTTTCTTTTTTTCTGGTACCGTTCTCGCCTGACCACATTTATATCAGCCTGTGTGCCCTTTCAGGAGATCCTCTGCGCTCCGGAGAATCGTGTTGTGAGTACATGTCGCACTTATAATTCCTTGCAGCTTTTGTGTGCGTGCTTTTATATCACTGTAAAATGTCACCCAAATATTCCCTTTGAGGACCCAAACGTAATGTTCGGCCGCGCGAAAGCACTGGGCGCTCCTTGCGTAGTCGCGGAATTCTGTGGTGTTGATCTAGCTCGAAGCTACCGCGGCCTCTTGACTAACCGTGCAACACCGGCTGCGCACGCTTTCTATTTCTTTCCCCGTGCTGCTCACGCTCAATGCCAGCACTGCACTAGTGGAATGACGTTTAATGTGAAATAAAAGTCGGCGCATGCGTGAAATTATTTAAATTCATTTGGTAGTTCACTTCGCCTAAAGATATATTTCGAGAAATTAGGGTTGGCTTGTGAGCCAGGCATGCTGCCGAATGTAGTCAGTTGCAGGTAGAGAAACAAGCGACATATAACCCTCAGAGGGGGCTCTCCATCCGGTGGCGTCAGTTCTCGAACTTGGCCATCCTCCGAAGGGAGGGACGTAAGTCTGTCGTGACCTTTGTCCATGTCTCCACGGGCTAGACTGTTTCTTTTCTTTTTTTCTTTTTCTCCTGGACACTGAACACCAGCCGCCCTTTGTCACATACCGGAATTAAGCGGTGAAACTGCTTTCTTGCCTCAGTTGCAGACAGGTTCCTCTCTATCGACTCGATTGGCCGGAGAGCCTCATTTGCGGGGTATAGGGCGTTGCCTTCTTGGCCGGTAACTGACTATAGGACACGCAACGCATACTTGCCCAGTAGGTAGTATCCAATCTTTTTCTACAGCTTCACAAGTCTACCTTGCATGCAGTAAATCTTTTAAATGTACGCTCATTCTGGCGAAGCCTGAATCGCAAAACGGACAGGGATGTGAGAGAGACACATGAGGAAGCGCTAACCTCAAAGTGAATTTTATTTGATGAATGTTAGTGTATTTGTCAAAAAAGGAAATCGAATTCTTCGATTGCCATGGCGTGTGCGAGCGAAATGTCTCATCTTATCTTTCCTTTCTGGAGCACTTTCCTCTTTTATATATGCTTCTGTGCTCCAAATAAAATTCAGTTGCAAGTTAGCGCTGTGTCCTGTGTCTCTCTCACGTCCCTGCCTTTCTTGCTCTTCAGGCTTCGCTAGCATGAGGAGACTCCACCAGCTAGCCCAAGGAAAGCCTTGCTGAACTTTACATGCTTACCGTGTGGCATTTAACTTAAATAAGCACATTATGAATGTATGCTACAAATGTGTGTAATTTATAGAGGACCACATGATTCTATATAAAAGCAAGATTTTGTTACGAATCCTTATAGAAAAACGGTCAATAAGTTCATAAAGCATATTACACGGCACATTGCCGAACCGTCCACTGCTCGCTATGAGATCAAAATGTCAGAGAATTCTGGACTTAAGTCAAAAAAGTGCCTAGAAGTACAATACTCCGGTCCAGTTGACACATCGTGACATTAAAATTAAACAGGGCAAGACACGACGAAAGAAACAAACACAAGCACAGCGCCCGTGTCTGTTTTCCTTTCTTTTTTCCATTGTTTTCCGCTGTTTTATTGTAAAGGTGACACCCCTCTAAATTCGTCTTCTCCTATCACTTCGCGTGGAGACAACCTGCACCATTTCGTTAATCGGTTTCTCGTGTAACACCATTTCGTTGTCGACTGGCAAGTATTAATTTAGTAAAAGTTACAGAACCCTTTACCCATACCTGGTCTCGAAAGGAACGCGCGCTTCTTCGTACGGCACTTCCAGTGGCGTCTCTTTCAATCCCCTGCCGCACATCGGTAGGGCGCCACCACTCGGCTGCATCAAGCTGGTTCTAGTAACGTTGGCTGCATCCGTTACCGTTGTTCGCGCGTCCTCTACTAGCCCGCCCACGCCTGTTGCAACCACCAGCTTCGGATCTCCCATCCCCTTAGAATTTGTGCAGAAACCAAAACCTAGCCTCCAAGATGCGCCATCTAAGGGATATAAGACGGATTATATTTCGCACGCACACTCTCGCCTCCAGTGCGATTGCATTGTCGCAATTCAGTCTCGGGATACACTGACGTCAACACGTTCTAAATCACTTTGTTACTGCGTAGACTCGCGTTAACTGCTTCGCGCAACAGCTTGAATACGCCGCATGGTTAGCTCGGTTTTGAATAGTAGTGTTTGCTTATAAATACAAAACGCATAGCGAGGACATGCTTATTAAAAGCAAAGCATACCCCAGCATAAAAGTTTTTTTTTTTTTTCCGGAATATGGTGCAGTGCCTCAGGTACAAAAACCAGATTGGCTGCACCTTTCAGTTAAGGCTAACGAAACTGTTCGCCCCTGCTGTCGCAAAACCTACACATACTTTTCTGAGACCCAGATGAACCCATGTCAGTCAATGTTCACTCTCTCACTTCAGAGTCCCTCACAGCGCCTGGTTTGCTTCGGGGCATTGAACCGCGCATACCACCCCCACGGTGTTTAAAAGCTTTCGAAACAACAATATTGCTCCACAATAATTAATGGAACTGTCATTAAGCCCAAGGCTTCTTCTTCCCTTATGTCCGCTGCAGGCAAGTGGTGAGAGCGTGAAGCATTTTGTAAGAACTCGTAACCTTGCCTGGATATATGCTAGCAAAGAGATTTTAGTGTGTAAGTTTTAAAAGGATATTTCGGCAGGTTGTGTCATCATAATTTTGTCCGCTCGATTATGTTTAAACAAAACGAGTTATAAGAAAAAGTATGGGTGCAATAAATAAAGATGAAAAAATCTCGCTGGTGAAAACATTTGGGACGTTCGGGTTAATTAGGTAATTAATTACACCCACTTAAGTGCATCAGACGTCGAAATAGCCGGAAGCAGTAATGGCGACGTTCAAACCTGGTCACATGGTACTCGACTCCCGATGACGTAGGCCTAGCTTCCGGTGACAGAAAAATTGAAATGTTAGAACATGAATGAGCGGGAAAGGGCGTAATTTGCATGCACATATGGGTGGGAATGGTTAATAAGTGTATAAAGAGAGGTAATCAACCAACTGCAGTCTGAAAAATTCCAAGAGCATTGCTGAATCAGCAAATCAGAAATGCGAAAACCTGGGCGTTGCTGCTGCTCACGGTACATCGCCCTTTATCGAACACAACCAGCGTTCCGATCAACGCATGAAAGTTCGAAAGTTCACCGGCGTTCTTTAAGAGAAAGGTGGACGACACCAACCATGTTTTTTAAACAAAAAAACAACACATTTCAGATTCGGCTCGGTTCCTTCTTAATGATGCGACTATGGGTGAGGCTAAGCTTGGCTTTTTAAGCTCTCGTGTGCACGGCCTCCGGGTCACTGCACGCGCAAACCATCGATGTAAAGTGAGGGAAGGATTCCTTGAAAGCGATTAACCTTATGTCGTGTCTGCTAAACTTGACACGACTCAAGTAGACGCATTCAGCACTGGTTATCTGTGGTCTCTAGTACAATAGCTCCTTCGAAGTCAATTTTGTGGTCGCGTGCGTCGCAATTGGTCAGTTCTGGCGCTGCACTAACTATGCACTTGTCGACGTCCGCTATGTGTTCTTTCATTCTTTCCGCAAAGTTCTTTGTTTCCTTTACGTAGGAGGCCGAGAAGGGGATTCTCAATACAACGGCTTGGTTGTTTTCTTTACGGTGATGGTCCTTCCGGCGGCAGAGGAGGTTTCCAATAGTGGTAGTCGGTTTGTGCGGTATTAGCGCCTCTTTTCTTCGGAGAATTCAAGACAGCGTCCCGCTCACGCCTTTCACCCATGAACTGCAAACGGGTTTTCGCTTCTTGTGCACGCTTAAACGAAGATTGCAAACTGTTTTCTTTTAACTTTTCTATTTTCGGGTAATATGACGACTCAAGGAACTGGGGTATCTATTTTTTCATAGATAAGCGACGACTAGGTTCTTCTCGTTTCTTTTTCTTCATGTGAAGAATAGATGATGTCGGCTGCCTTCCATAAAGACGTAACGGTAGATGCCTCATGTGGAGTGGCATGATTCGAGTTGAATTGAAGGTAGCGGCCCGTGTGGGGTGCCTTCGAAGACACCTGTGTATCGAGAACTGCAAGCCTCTTCCTTTTTTATGAATATAGGATGTCGGCCTGCATGGTGTCGATGACGAAGTCCTGAAGTATGGAAACAAAACAAAACATGCGACAGAAGTCTGTCTGGCTGGAAAATTTAATTTAAGAGGAGGATGAGTAACGCACGGGACATAAGAGAAGTGTGAATAAGATTTTTATTCATTAGGTTTTGCTAGTCCAGTGTATAAAAGGTGCCAATTTACTCTATTCATTAACCATCGCAGTGCTTGAAAAACGAGGACTGTTGTAAGCCTCTGGTCTGCCTGGAAGCCAGGTGCTGGCCAAAAGAACCTGCCAAGAGGATGATGAGCGTGAGTCATCGCAGGCATAGCACGCCAAAAAGTTTCGCGGGGAACCAAAGGGCAGCCTCGACGACGCCTGCTAGCAGAAGAAACTTCCCTACTTTTGTAACTCCTGCGCAATAAAATATTTAAGAACAACCGTTAACCGCTCTTCTGCTGTGGTTCCAAAACACGTGGGCAATCTAGAGGGCTGTAGAGCTTTATCTAAAGACTTGTTCTATAGCCTTGCAGCGTTTAAAGTTGGCCTTGCCTGAAGTGTACCACATACATGGAGATCATCGCTCTGCGTATTTTGGAGTTGTTCTCCTGTCACTCCTGATTTCTTTTCTCACCCTTATCTCCACTTTTTTCGTTTTATCACTTACGAAAACAAATTCTTTTGTTATGAGTGAGAAATGCTCGGCGTCTTCATTATCGTACCTTTCATTTCCGTGCACTATAGGATACCGGAGATACAACAGACTGCCCAAGATTCCTATTGTGCGCTGCCGTAACTTGCTAGGATTGTTTGTCTCTGCAATGGCCTCTCTGAATGACTGCCATTCTCGCTGAAAAGAAGGTGCACTTGCTGGCTGGATGCTTCATTCTTTAGAACGCACATGTACTGCTACCTCTGGATGCCACTTCCAAACAGGCGCTTCAAATAGGCGTCTCTCGCACAACGTACAAAAATTTTACGCCTATGCTTTTTTCATAAACTTTGTCATCACCAGTTACTGCACTCTCGTTTTATGACTACCCCCCCCCCCCCCCCTATCGCTCTTCTCAACGTTACTAGACTAGGTTGCTCTTCTCGTGTCGACCATCAACATAAGACTGGACTATTTTTTCGCGTACGGACACTTTTTTGCATTCTTTCATTCCTCGCACATTGAAAGAGTGGAACCACCTTCCGGCTGCCGTGGCTCCTATACGGGGAGGGTGGCAGTTCTTGGCCCTACGGGGCTGGGACTATAGGTCAACGCAGCTTGCGGCGGGGGCTAGCCAGCCACCGAATTGTATCTGTTGTGGGCCGTCATTGCATCCGCGACTGTTTCGGTGGTGGACGACGGCTGTTGTTCCGGCGCGCGTCTTTCTCTCCCTCTTCTTTTTCCTTTTTTTCTCTTCTGTCCGCACAAGGCTGCGGAAGTGGCTCAGCTAGAGAGGCAGTAGTAGGCCCGTGCTTTTTGTTTTCCTTCATCCTACAGCCACAACAACACCTTGTATGCGAGATTATGCTGCCTAACTTCAGTCTCTGATGAGGACGCTTTTATCTCATGCGAGTAGTTAGTTCTTTGTGCTTTGTATTTTCTTCGTTTTTTATTATTGCTTCTGTAATGATTGTTCTGTTTCTTGGCTTGCATTTGTTACTTTTGTTGTTTCTGCACTTTTTTTTTCCTGCAGTGCCTTGACTGCTCCTACATTTTAACTATGTTGTTGTGCAGCCTTTAACAAAAGAACGAAATATTTTTTGCGTTGTTTGCTTGCCCACTCCCCTCTTTAATGCATCGGCGCTTGAGGGTATCAAAAATAAATAAATAGATGATTGATGTTCCAATCATGAATTGGCCTATTTGTAAAACTATTTTAGCGGTTTATTTATTTTTTATTTTTTTGATACGCAGACGTTTACATAGTTCTTGGGAACAGTGCGAATCAGGATTGCCTAACCATTTATAAACTGGCAGAACTTTCAAAGCAGAAGCAGAGGGAAACGGAGTCAAAGAAGAAGTTTCGTAGTTAATTTTGAAAAGAGTAGAAGCCTGCTTACAACACCATTTGTCATTATTTTAATGCTGCAGACGCACCTTTTCAAGACACCGTAGACTACACAGCAAATTAAGCATAGCCAGAACAGTCTTACTCTGCTGTTTTCAGTCTACACTGCATTTGCTATGAGATATGGCCTGCCTTCCGTTTTTTTTTTTTTTTTTAAATTCCGTTTTTGATAGTTTATCTACTGAGGTTAGAAATATCTTGTCTGATTTCCTGGTGGTGCTGCTCGGCGTTCACGTGTTGGGTTTGGAGCGGACTGTGGCGATGAGTCTGATGCTTGAGATGGACGTATAAATATGCCACCTTTCCGTTTAATAAATAGTTGGTAGTGTGCGCATGTGGTGTCCCCTTCTTGTCTGTGTCCGTTTCCGTGTTGCGCCGTCGTTCAGTTCCAGTCTTTCTCATATCCATTGTTCAGTGCAGTTCATTCAAACCACTTTTGGTATGCAATGGATATGTCTAGACGAAAGGAAAGAAATCATAGGCAGCAAGGAGGAGCCACCTAACTGCATATGAATGTCGTTACGAAAGAGTTTGTCTTCGCAGCGGCTGAACAACTGCTTAAGCCTCTTTTGAAGGCTCTTCGCACACAGTGCCCTCGTTAACACTTCCCATCCTGTTTCTTGAAGATGCATGTTCGTGCATCAAGGCTCCCGTTTGGATTTCATACTACATAAGTATTGCACTGTGAGAATGCATAAAATATGTATCGCCCTCTTCAGTAGTTTCAGTAAGCATGCACTCAGTTGTAATCGAATGCTACAGTCCAGTAAAGCGGCATCGATCTGACAGGCAGTTCATTCTGGAACGACTAAACAGCGCTATGTAACCTGTACTTGTCTATAGGGAGGACCGTTTTCTAGTAGGGCAGGAAAAACGTCAGCACGCTGCCAACGTCGGGCAAACCAAAAGTTGCGATTGTGCGACAACGCTGCTTCAGAAAGCGTTTTCAGCGTGAAATGCTTCTGGCCTCTGTTGTCGTCAACTGTGGGGTGCGTCTAGCCAAAGCCGAGAGCCGTCATCCGTGTGACAAAACGACAACAACCGGACAACGAACGAGTTTTAACGAGACGAGTTCCTCAACCGCGTTCATGACCGGCATACAAACGCTAGGTTCTCTGCAAACTATAGATACAAAAATTGCTGCTCCCCATTTCTTTTCAGTGTTCGTTGAGATATAGCTCAAACTGTGCATTTAAAATGTGCTGAATAACTCGGTGCAAAATGCAGATACACGCCACCACACATTTCATTCCTATTCGTTGGCTCTCACCCAGGCGGCACAAGCCATCGACCAATATTGAAGCTGTATTGGCAATTTGCAAATAGTGTCTTTTTCGCGCAACTATCATGTCTGGAAGAATTGGCAATGCACTGGTTTATTGTTGGGCCGGGAATTTTCGAAGCAGTATCAATATTGGCCAATTATTTGGGCTGCCTGGGCAGGGACATATGAGACAGGGTCGCTCCAGGGTAAGAGAGGAGCGTGCCAGATTGCTAAGGGAGCTGCAGAGAACAGCGGCTTCAGGGACGTTCCCAATGACGGCACCACGGGGTCATGCCCGTTACCCCATGACCATGCTTATATCTACTCTAGATGACGAGAAGCCGCGATTTTTATTTATTTATTTATTCAGGTTGCCGCTAAAGGCCCTGCAGAGGAGAATATTACACAGGAAGCGAAGCGAGGAGGGGGGGGGGGGGGACAGAACCTTATTAAAATTGGCCGCTATATATTCAGAAGAATAAGCCCAACAAAAACAAGAATTAAACAGGCATAGCTTTAAAAGAAGGAAAAAATAAAGAACATCATCCACAAAATGCTATCCATATTTCTGTCGCAGCGAAATATCTCTTTGAGGTTTTCATGTCAATATCTGTAGCAATGTCCGGTGGCGAGATATTCTGTTCAATGATAGCATAAGGTATGAAGAAATCGGTGTAAGACGGCGAATGGCACTTATGCATTGAACTTTGAAATGATCACCTTCTGGAAAGATGATGAGGTGACTTAAATAAATCATTGCGAAGTAATGTATGTTTTAAAGCTCATAAAAAGTGTTAAACGTGAATGTTGGAAACGCTGTGATAAATATTCTAGTTCATATTTTAGTGCTGTAACGCTTGTTAAAGGTGAGTAGTCAAAAATATAAAACGCACAGCATGCTTCTGCAAGGATTCGTTATTAGCGATAACGTTGGCTCGATCGGGGTGCCAAATAACTGCAGTATATTCATTTTAAGACGCATTAGCGCGAATAAGCAATTTTTAACCTGGCTAGGGGCGCGTTTGAGGTTACATTTCAGAGGACCAAATTACAGTTACCAGACGCTGAGGAGAGGTCGACATGGCGATGTCATGCTAACTAAAACTGAAGGTGCACCCTAAGGTAATATTATGTAGATGTTAGTTGTACAGAATTGTTATTAAGAATTTAAGTTGTTGGAAGGCGAACTGGGATGACGAGAGAAAGATATCTGTTTGGTTTTGGAAACATCAAAGGTCACTACCCAGGATGAGCAGCATGAGCTTACTACGTTAAGGTCAGATTGTAGAGATTGGGGGTTACTGTCATTAGTAATATTACTGCATATTACGCAGTCATCTGCGAAAAGACGAAACCTAAATGTTACACAGGCCCGTAAATCAATAATGTAGCTCGAAAACGCAATATACCTAGCAGGCTTCCTGGGGTACACCAGATGTCATATGAGCAGTAGGGTTCGGGTTATTAAGTGAGCTGAGATGAGTTCTAGATGAAATCTTTTTGATCCAAGCGAGCACATTTGTAGATATTAAGGTGAGCTAGCTTCTGTAGAAGTCTGCAATAAGGGAGAGGAGTCTGCGATGGAGTCTGCGATGAGGAGTCTGCGTTGAGGAGTCTGCGATGAGGAGTCTGCGATGAGGGAGCTTTTGAGAAATGCAGAAAAATGGTGTCGACCTGCAAGTGCGCGTAAACGATGAATGTAAGTCATTAAATAAGCCTGCTAGTTTAGTGCCACATGAAAAAACATCGCGGAATCCGTGCTGATTTTGAAAACAGTACTATGATCTTCGAGATAGGTAACGACTCAGCTATAAATGACAAGCTCAAGAAGTTTAAAAAAAGTTGTCTAAGGAGATGGGTCGATAGTTAAGTGTGGGGGAACGTCCACCTGATTTAGATACAGGTGCCACCTTGGTTATACGCCAGTCGTAAGGAATGTCAGTTCGATAATGATTGCAATAACAATCAGGAAAAGATAGCTGAAATCTTTTCGAGCGTACTGTTTAGCATCATTTTGTTCAAGCCGAGGTAATCCAAGATGCTAGTAATTTAGGATTGCTTAATAAAGCTAAGGTACCTACTTAGTTAAGAACTAATGTCAAAAAACGTATTGAAGACAGGAAATGAGCTAAATGTCTTCGTTTTGTAATTACTGATAAGAAGTGTCTTTAAAAACCTGAATACAGTCAGATTCATTAAATATTACGCTGTTACGGTCGGCAAGCAAAATATCAGGATGAAAGCTGGAATTTACCATGCGCCAAAATTTACAGCGGTTGTTGATGCAGAGATTACAGGTTATAATTAAAAACTCATTTGGAGTGAATTTTTGCAGTGAATATTATTCCTTGCCAATTTTCTTATACTCTTCTTACGTGCCTAAACCACCATTTTTGCTGCCGGTCAGTAAAGTTGTTTTTTTTTTTTTGCTCATAATACTCCGCAGCTTCCAATAAAACCATGGCGTATTGTTGCATCTAATAGAAATAAGTGGAATGGAGTCGCCGATAAGGTTAGTAAGGGTATAGTGTGGAATCAGCCCCGATTGTGCTCAACAGTGAACAATAAGTACTCACTTATGAATTGGGTAGAGCAACAATCTAGTTCACTGTTAATTCTTTCATAGTACGCTGCGCTATAACATCATAATTTTAACTGTTATTCACTAGCTTTTTTTCGTTAAAGGGACCGGTAATGCATCCTGGTATGGCGTCGTGATCCGAAATGCGGTCTAAATGAATTAGATCTTAACAAATATCATAAATATTTGTTGATGCTGAAACAATGAATGTTGGCGGTGCTCGATGTACGACGCGTGGTGTTGATAAGTTGCGACAGCGAAAAGTCAAGACATAATTGACAAAACATGTGAACTACGGTTTCGCTCGTAGTGGCAAGTTTTGTGAACCAGTTTATACTAGGGAAGTTACAATCTCAAAACATAAGTAGGGTAGAGTTGCGGAAACTCGTACACATTTTACACAGGATTCCAATAAATGCTGAAGAAAAGCAATCATTCATATGATTACAGTAGATAGCCCAAATTTACACCAATTGAACAGCTCTTTAAAGCAATCCACCCATAAATGTTCAAGAAAACTAATCTTCACGGGTACAGCCACCAAATCATCGAAGAATACTGAAAGGTATTTTGCTCACAAATATGGCGTTATCGAGAATCGAATCAGTGAGCAATGTTTCGATTATCGCTATTACTAACGTGAAGCTTGTGGCGATGCACTATCAAGGCACGATGCACTAACGAAGCACTGTCATGAACTCAACATCAGCCCCTATTTTGCCAGAGCCGATTTTAAACACAGTTTTCTCCCTTGTGCGATCGAGGCATGGAACAGGCTACCTGGTTCACATCGCTTTCTTCCATTGTACGAACTTGTTAAAGCGATCAGCCACTGTTGATCATTGTATTCATGAACACAATCCTATGTTTGGTTTGTATCTGCGTTTGTTTGATTGTTTGCTTGATCCTATTGTATTGTTGATATTGTACAGTATGATTGCCTTACGTTTTTTTTTTTTTTGTCGATCATTTTAAAACATATTACGGGACACTTTGGCGACTAAAGTGGTGAAAGACGAAAGCCTGAGTACCACATTCTGCTACGCATTTGTTGCGAATGTGGCGTTGAATGATTCTTCGAGTAAGGAGGGTGACTACTGTTTCACATTCCTCCCTTCCTTTATGGCAGGATGCATGTGTACGCGGAGAATTTTGATAGATACTGATCTATCCTCTATATCAATTTCAAACGCCGCTGATGCCTGCTGTACTAACGCCTCCTAGACATTTGGGTCTGCTTCTATTTGCTTTGTGGTGCGGCGTTCGAGGAAGCGGCAAATGAAAGGGCGCACGGACGCCCGGATCGGACGCCCGGTGGGGTCAGCTTCGTATATGCATGAATTGCCTTGTGACGTTATGACCTGTCGTGACGGTACATCGCGCGCCCCTTGTCTAATATAACCAGCATTTCGTTGAACACATTGAAATTCACCGACGTTCTATAATTCGTCTACAGGAAAGGAAAGGCGCAGTATCTGTCACTCGAGGAATCTCGCTATCATCCTCACTGTAGAAAAGGAGAATTTTGAAGTGTGTTTCACGATCCGGGGCGTGGCACCCAAGGCACTTAGCGCCACACCACGTAGAGCCACGCCCCGGATCGTGAAAAGACTGACCACTTTGCCAATGTAACATGGGCGAAGACAGCGACCAAGTACTTAGGCATCGAGCTGGATAGTTACCGCCAAAGTGAGCAACACTGAAAAGGGAAGACGTAAGAACTACGGGAGAAAGCAGAGAAGTGGAAAGGCGCCAACATAATTTCGTCAGGGATATACAGTATGCAATCTTTTTTTCATCAGCAGGCTATAGTACGCGTTGCAAGTGTTGCATTGTTCGCGGGTAAACTTACAAAAGCTTCACAGGATTTTTGCCGTTTTCATTTGGTCGGCGGAACGGGAACGCTGCACCGGGACGAATCTGTTCCGGCGGGTCAAAGATGGGAGTCTGGAGCTCGGGTATCTCTTTTTACGCCAGGTGATCAATCAATTTTTTGTTTTTTCGCGACGTTGCACCGTCTGCCAAGCTTGGCTGCGGCGCCTGTTGCCTGAGTTTGTTGTCTCCACCGAAAAAGTAGCGTGTGGAATTTATGGACATTAGAGGGAGGTCACCGAGAGTGTTAGATGTCTTTCAGCGCATTTCTCTCTGGAATATTTGTCTGGTGTAAAGAGGAAAAAGTTGGTACAGGGCCGTATACAGTGGAGGCCCTGGCACAGGTGTATTAAAGAGAGTAAAGAAAATGCAAGTTCCGCCAGGAGCTAAGACCTTCTTTTTTTAAATTACATACCAGAACATTACCAGTAAAAACGTTTTTGGAGGAAAGGGGCTGTTGTTGACAGTGGGGAGCACATCGTTTATACTGTAAGCAGCCGGAAACAATAGATCATGTTTTTTTACATTGTTGGGAAGGGGTATAATTTTGGTATGTATTACACCACATCAAAAAGAAGGATTTTTCGCTATACTCGCACGGCATTCAATATTTAAGCATAGGAAATGAGGATGGGTTTCCATTTGACGTAATTAGCTTACGGCCCTCCACTGTATATGGCGCTCCAAAATGGCAGGCTATCAATGTAACAGGGATGGCAGACCTGCTCGAATTTATTTTCGTTAGAGTATGGAGTTGTTTATTGCTATTTACAAATTGGCTGCAGAACCTCCCGAATGGCTGTCAAGGGTAGAGCCTTTGTTGTTGCTGCTGGAGTTTTAAAGCGACGAGACCAGTCTAACACTGGCTGATTATGACATTCATTAGTGTGCATCGCCTTGTGTATCTTTTTTCATGTTTTAATCGGAGTTTCCTTACGTCTTATGTCGTATGCCAAAGCCAGGCAATAACGAAAAACAAAATCCGGGCCGCGGCGCAGTGCTAAGCGCTGGGATGGGGATCAAAGGGATGGAGGTTCGATTCCCCGGTGAATGACGAGGTTTATTAATATTTATTTTTAAGTATCAGAACCGCAAAAGGGTGACACTTTTGCTGCCGGCAACAATGAACCATTAAAGGCTTTCACCTTAATATTCACCCCCGCCCAGCCCACTTCTGCTGTAGCTCTAGATTTAGCTGCAGCATGTACAAATAGAATAAATGTGTAAATAAGTGAAGATACTTGGAGTCCCTTGGATCCAACACTTCTGATGCTAGTGTGATGGAAAGAAACGGCGCTATCGGTATTGCATGAGTGCATTTGAGAATGATAAGAGGCTTGGGCCTGATTTGTGATGAAGAAAGTCACTCTTCCGTGAACTGGCGACAAATGCAGACTACGCGAACTACCTCAGCGTCCGAGACATAGGTATTATTATTAATATGCAGTTTAATAAATGCGAGACGAATGCGGTCACCCATTTTAAGGCGGAAGCCTTTAATGGCTCTTGGTTATCAGCAGGAAAGTGTCGACAAAAATGAACCGTTTTTCCCACTTGTCAGTTGGTCGATCGAGATGTGATGTCACAGGCAACGAATTTCAAACGAGACCAATTGTACTTAAGCAAGTAATTTCTTAACTAATTAGAGGGTAGGTGTGGTAGTACCTAAAGTGAGTCTGGGTTGATTTAGTTATTTAATTATTTAACAAATCAGGCTAATTCACTAACCAATAGTAATGGTTAACTAGTCACTAACAGTACTATTAAATAACTAGTCATTAACTACTAATTAGTCACGACTAAATAGTCGTTGGTAATGACAGATGACCGATTATGACGCCACCACATGGTGACGTCATGCCTGGTGATGACGTCATTATGAGATTCACGCATATACGGTTTCCTAGCTTCGGGGGTTAGCCCGGTTTTGGGATTAGAATTACGTTTGCCGCTTCCTCTGCCGAGGCAGGTGCCCTTTAGTCCAAATTTCTTGCATATACTCAGTAAGAGCGCTGATGGAGTCATCATCCAGGTTTCTTAAAATTTTGTTAGTTATCCCGTCAGGACCCGGGGCCGATTTTGTTTTTAGTCCCAATATTTCTGCCCTGACCTCCGCCTCCGTGATGGGTGCATCCAGCTCCTCGTTGGGAGCTCCGTCATACTCTGAGAGGGGGGCACTATGAGTATCGTCAATGTACATGTTGACTAGTGCATCCATACATTCCGCGTCTGTACCCTTAAACGCGTGCCTGGCTTTTGATAATCTAATTCCTGACTGGGATTTTGAGTTGGTCGGATCTAATAGGTGTCTCAGCAGACCCCACGTTCTGGAAAGGCTCATGCCCACTTCCATCTCGTCGCATTTGCTGCACCAATTCTGTTCGCATAATTTAACCTATTCCTCTAACCTCATGCATGCGAAAATTGATAGAGCATGTAGTCCAGACACGACGGACGCGCTTTATGGAGAAACACGACCTGTGGCCGCACGAGATGGTCGGCTTTCGACCGGGTTTGAGCACGCAGGACGTGATGCTCCGACTCAAATACGACATAATCGGCTCGCGTTCTAGAGACGCCAAAGTGATTCTCGGCCTGGACTTGACAAAGGCTTTTGACAAAGTTAATCACGAAGCGATCCTCCACGGTCTCCAAGAAATCGGAGTAGGTGAACGAACATATGAGTACATCAAGGACTTCTTGTCAAACAGAACTGCCTGCATAAAGTTTCAAGACATTCAGTCCCCCACAGTGAAGTTAGGTAGCAGGGAAACGCCGCAGGGCTCGGTTCTCTCCCCGTTCCTTTTCAACGTGGCTATGAGGGGCCTCCCAGAAGCTCCGAGGAGCATAAAGGGGCTAAATTTTAGTATTTATGCGCATGACATCAATCTCTGGGTTAACCAGGGTAGTGATGCGAGCATTGAGGAGCGCCTGCAGGCGGCGGCGGACGCTGTCGTAGACTACGCTGCCAGTAGGGGTCTATCATGCTCGCCGCAAAAATCAGAATTATTCGTCTATAACCCAAAGTCACTCCGATGCAAGCGCAGCTGGGAATTTGACATTAAAGTAGAAGGAAAACCAGTTCCAAAGGTAGATCAAATCAGGATCTTAGGACTATTCATTCAGGAAAATGGATATAATGATGGAAAAATCAGAAAGCTAGAGGGATTAGCCACACAAGCCATTGGAAAATTTAGAAGAATCGCGTTGAAAGGACGAGGCCTGAAAGAAAGAAGCTTGATTAAACTCATCCAAGCTTACGTAATAAGTCGCGTGAGCTATGCCACGCCGTTCTTAAATATCAGGTCGGAGGAGAAGAAGAGCTTAGACTCTCTCATTCGACGGTGCATAAAGAGGGCCCTGGGCTTATCAATTACCACATCCACAGAGAAGCTCCTTTCTATGGGAGTGCACAATAGCTGGGACAAAATAGCGGAGGCTGTCAGAGTTTCGTAGCTGGAAAGATTAAGTCGAACGACCACGGGTAGAACTATACTCGAAATGGTAGGCCTGCAGACAGATAGGGGACTACGAGGAAAATCAAGTATCCAACAGGACTGCCGAGAAAATCTAATCATTCCCCCCTCCCTTGTAACTTGCATCCCATATTCAACACAGAGAGGAGGGAGAAGAGAGCAGAAGCACTAATCAGACGCTTCGATTCGATGGACAGCAAATCGGTTGCGTACGTGGATGCGGCAAGTGGGAAAACGGGGGCGGCGGTCACCTCGGTGGTCGACGGCCGAGGTGCCCCGGTATAAGCCGCCACCATTAGAAGCCGCAACACTGAAACGGCTGAAGAAGTTGCAATAGCGCTCACTTGCGTCGGAACGCAAGCCAATTTCATAATAAGCGATAACAAAACAGCTATTTTGAAGTTTGGAAAGGGTAGGGTCTCGCCGGAAGCGGCAAAGATTCTGGCCAGTAGACGACTAAACAGGAAAATTCGCCTAATTTGGACCCCTGCACACACGTCCGTTCCTGGCAACGAAGCGGCCCACGAGTTAGCCCGAGCTCTCTACTTCCGGGTAACTGTGGAGCCGCCCGATAGCCGAAACATGGACGAGCGTCTGCAAAATTATACGGAGATTCTTCAAAATTACAGGTTAAGCAGGATACAGGTGCCACCACCGGATAAAGTCTAAACAATAGGGAGGCAGTCGCATAGCGGCGCCTGCAAGCTGAGAACTTTGTAAACCCTGTCTGGGCATATTATGTCCAAATAGAAGATAGGAGAAACGATAAATGCAAGCACTGTGGGGAGAGAGGGACCCTCGACCATATAATCTGGGAATGTACTAGCTCCCCAGGGGCTAAAACAAATATAAATTGTAGAGAAGCCTGGGAAGCCCTGCTGCGGAGCGAGGTCCCTGCTCCACAGCTACAAGCCATCCGCCTGGCGGAAGAAGCCGCGAAGAGCCAAGACCTCTTTGCCTGCTTCTGATCGCGGAGGTCTCTGCTCCCGTCCTTTAGGCCTGCGTGCCGGGGGCGGGAGTTGGGGGCCTCCTTATCTGGTGGAAAATAAAGTTATCATCATCATCGTCATCATCACGCATATACGAAGCTGACCCCGCCGGGCGTTCGATCCAGGCGTCCGTGCGACGCCTTTCATTTGCCGCTTCCTCGAACGCCGCACCACACAACATATAGAAATAGACGTAGTACAGCAGGCATCAGCGGCGTTTAAAATTTGTTAACAACACAGAAAGGCGAAGAAGTATCTGTCACAATTTTAGTCAATCACAAACGGTGTCGTAGTCAATGCCTAAGTAGTGCGACGGTAATATTTCCGCCTTGAAGAACTTTAGTGAGCCAAAGGGCCCCCTGAATTTTTCGATTTGCCATACTGCCAGAGGTTACGGCGTTTTTGTCGAACGCCCCGGAAATAATTAAAGGGCACTGCAGAGTCTGCATTGGAGTAAGGCGAAAGCACGGATACTGCTGTTGGTTGCTTCTGGTTGCTTCTAGTTGCCTAATTCACTTCTTGTTTGCCCATTTCAGTCTTTGGTACTTTCAAATTGTGCGCCAATCCCTTCCTCTGCCCTTTTTTCGGCTCTACTACCGCGCCCCGCCGGGGTGGTGCAGTGGTAAGACGCCCGACTACTGTGCCGGAGTTCCCGGGTTCGAACCCGACCGCGGCGGCTGCGTTTCGATGGAGGCGAAACGAAGAGGCGTCGTGTGCTGTGCGATGTCAGCGCACGTTAAAGATCCCCAGGTGGTCGAAATTACTCCGTAGCCCTCCACTACGGCTCCTCTTTCTCTCCTTCCACTTTCATTCCCACCTTCCTCCCTTCCTTACGGCGCGGTTCGGGTGTCCACAGAGCAAGTGTGACAGTTACTGCGCCTTTCCCTTCCTGTGAACCAATTTAACTTAACTACTACCGGTTGCGTGACGTCACATTCTTGACGCTATATTTACTACGGCATCCCTTTCTCTCTTTCCGCTTTCACTCCCACCTTCCTCCCTTCCCTTACATGCGGTTCAGGTACGGTGCTCTATAATATTCTAGAGCACCGTAGTTCAGGTGTCCAGAGAACAAGTGTGGCAAATACTGCGCCTTTCTTTTCCTGCGACCAAGATATTCTAATTAATGACCTAATTAACTTATTTGCCTAATTATTTTTTCGGCAACAACATTACGTCGCCCTCTATTGAATGACATCACTCATTAACCTCTATTACATCTCAATTACTCACAACTGCTGCGGACACGATTTTGCGGACACGGCCTGCCGTCACGGTCTGCGCGGACACGGTCTGCGGACAGAAATTTGTGAGCATAGCGAAGTAATGCTTTCGCATTAATAATTGCGAGAGATGCTGTAATCTGTGCCCTTCAGCTCTGATCCGTTACTGAGCATCAATTCAAGTTTTCTTTGTAATTTTAGAAGTTAGCAATAATTTTCCCCATCTTTTTTTTCTATTTTTTTTTTTTTTTTTTACTGGAAAACCGACCAAAGGTAGCGCTCTCGCAATTGGCGTTCGCTTCACTCCAAGCTTACTGCAACGAATTTCAGTCACGAGTTGCTCCCAAATCGCCCAAATTTCATCGTCTGTTATCGATGCGAAAACATAAACCTTAGACCGTCTAGAACCGTTCTCTTCTTCAAATCGTCACCTTTATTGTGCATTTTAGCTTTTTTTAATTAGGAGTTAACGACTATGCATATGGTGCCAGTTTTATTTCAGATTCTAATTCAAATACCTGGTTTGTTAGTTCATTCAAGTGGTTCTTCATGTTGATATGAATATTAAGGATACGTTATGTAAACATTCTAAGGCTGTGGTGTGGCCAGTTTCCAAACGCCGGGTCGCAAGAGTCAGACTGTCTTAATTTTCTTTTTGCCCCTTAGCCGAGGGCCGAGTTTTGGATTCAACGTCGGCACTGACAGGCAGGATGCGCCCAAAGGTACATCAAGCAGCCCGAGCACATTTGAAAGAATTGGTGATCATTGCACCGCGAAAAGGCAAACATATTCGTTACGGTAGAAGTATATTTTGGGATGACTAACCTGGAACAACATCAATGGTGAGCGTGGCATCTTAACTGCGGTGCTATTGTCAGGTGCTCCTGAGAAACATGCGTTCTTGAGCTCTGCTGACGCCGTTATATGTTGGCGGATTGCGAACACATTAGCGCTCAGAACTGGCGGCAGCAGCGGAAGCGTAAATTGACATTATATTTCCTGCACTCATCATGCATTAAAAATGCCACTTCTGTTCGATACTGCACACTATATCTCCTGGCTTCAATGACGCCCAGATTATTTTTATTCCACAATTTCCCAATCTTCATATTTGTCTTTTTTTTTCCTGTTATCTTCAGTACTGGACCTGACGGAAACATTGAACCTGTGAAGGATAAAATGTCATTACTTTCATCGCCATTCTTCTGCTTCTTCTTCTTCTGCCTTGATATATGGCACATACCCACGAAGGGGGATTGGCCAGGGTTCGGTGTGGACTGCCAAATGTCCTACACAAACTGAATTAGTACATTAAAGTAATTATCAACTAAACAAAAACTTAAGATTTAATATTCATAGTAAACAAGATCATTACCAATGCAGGCTTCTTCGATACAAGTATCCAATTTGTCGCGCGAGAAGATCAAATTTCATGCTTGCACACTTCTCGAAATAGGTAAATAAACGATGAGATTTGTTGCTCAACAATGTTGTACCACGCGGATGTGTTCATTGTATCATGTGAATCTGCATTTTAGGCAGCTTACTAGAAAAGGCTTGGTACTTTTCATCATTATCTTTCTTCATCTCACCGGTGTTCGGCAAATTACAGCAAGAGCCATCTCTTCTAAGAGAGGCTGTTACAGCCTCCCGGACAATAATCATGGCGGGGTTAAAAGCACTACAGTGGAATTGTCGTTCAATTGCATCTTCGTTTCACGATTTACAGAATCTTATTTCAAATTTCAACCCAGACATAGTTTTATTACAAGAAACTTGGCTTTTGCCAAATCGGCCATTTTCTCTAAAGTATTTTAGAACTTTTAGATCAGATCGCACTAGCGGCCGGGGTGGCGGCTTGCTAACATTAATTTCGTCAAAAACAATTCATCGGGCGAAGGTGTCACACAAAATTCTACGACAAGACTGCGAACTGCTTGCAGTTGATATCGCAATTACACAGTCTGCTCCTCTCACTATTGCAAATGTCTACTTCCCAAAAGGTGTCCGTACAACAGATGATTTGAGTGATCTTTTGAGTTCAACAAACGGACTGATTATTGCTGGCGATTTTAATTCACACCATGTTATTTGGGGTTACCGTTCAGATATATGTGGGCACGACTTTGGAACTGGATGTCTGTAAATGATGTGCATTGCTGTAATAGTCCAGGCATAACCTTCATGCGAGCAGCTGCTAGGTCAGTAATTGATTTAACGTTAGCAGCAAATGGAGTAAGGGTCTCATCATGGGCTACGGTGGATTGTGGTACATCTAGCGACCACTTTCCAGTTACGTTTAATATAGAATCTACTCCCCTTAGAGTAACTACTTGTGAACAAAAATTTATCAACCATAAACTCTTTAAAAAGTTTGTGAACTCCTCTTTTTTCTCAATAGCATCATCTCAGCATTCTGAACGTGCTCAACAAGCACTCTCTTCACTGCTAGATGCCACTGAGCGTTCAGTGTTCACTGTGAAATAGTCTGTCCCTAACAAAATGTCATGCCGATGGTGGAACGAAGAATGTGAGAAAGCATTCCGTCGTAGAAAAGCTGCGTGGAAGAGCCTTTCCCATAACCAGTGTCCCCAAAATTGGATAAATTATAAATTATATGCGGCTTCATTTAAACAAACTATTCGTATTGCAAAGGATGAGTATAATGCTAATATGAATATCTATCTCTCTAATCCAAATAATCGGAAGGCATTGTATAGGTTCATGGAACGCAACCAAAATTCTTCTCCACCACATGTAACCGAGTCAGAGGTGTTATCACCCAATGAAGCAAAAGCGAAACTTGAACAAATTGCGAACGGTCTTGCTACTCGCTTTCAAGCGCAAATGGTGGCTCCCTTACTTCGACCTACACCACGTGCTGATTTCGTTGCAGTTGAGTCACCGGAATTGCATTGTATAGCGGCTGCTCTGAAACCTGCAGCTCCTGGGTGTGACGGTATTACAGTGGCTAGGCTGAAAGCTTTAGTGCAAGACCACAGCTCGGAAGTGTTGAATATTGTCAATTTTTCTCTGGAAAATGCTTGGTTACCTCAAGACTGGAAAGTTGCAAAAATTATACTAAGCCTCAAAGATCCGAAAAAAGGCTTTGATTTGGATAATATTCGGCCAATTTCTCTGACTTCAAATCTAGTGAAACTTATTGAACGCATAGTTCACCGCCGCCTCACAAACCATGTGATGACCCTGAATGTATTTAATGATGCACAAATTGGTTTTCGTCAAGGGTGCTCCATTTGGACGGCTCATAAAAATTTGGAAAGTAGAATTAGGTTAGCAATGAAGAAGAAAGAAGTGTCGGCATTGGCCACTTTGGATATCGCCAAAGCATATGACAGTGTAGAACATTCTATTCTGTTGAATAAGATAAACGAAATTAGGTCGCCTTCTTACATGTTTGCATGGTTGAAAGAATTCTTAAGCAATAGAAAATTTTTCTGCACGAGAGGTTCTATAACTTCTGAAACTTATTACCAAACTAGAGGCGTGCCTCAGGGATCGGTGCTGTCTCCATTGCTATTTAATATATTATTGAGAGATATTCCTGTTCATCCAAATATAAAATTGTACGTGTATACGGATGATATTGCCTTTTTCTCTTCTGCACGAGATGTTCATTCCTTATATCAGCTATTGCAAGCCTACTTGAATGCCCTTGAAGTTTGGCTCGGTAAAGTAAAATTAACTCCCAACGTGAAGAAACCTTCAGTACTCGTTTTCCCACCGGCACACCCTCTTTATATCTCCCTTGTATATTGCGGTTCACAAATCTCACAGGTTGAATCATTAAAATACTTGGGTGTATTATACCACTCCCAATTAGACTGGCGGCCTCATATCAAAAGTAATTGCCTGAAAGGTGAGCGAGCCCTTGGTCGCCTGATTCGAATTAGCCATAAGAAATTCGGTATGCGTAGAGATACTCTTTTGTTTCTCTATAAAACTTATTTGAGACCAATTCTGGAGTTCGGCTGTGTTCTTTTCTCGGGCAGTCCTAATTACAAACTACGACCTTTGTTGCTACTGGAGAGGCGCGCTTTACGACTATGTTTGGGGTTGCCAAGAACAGTTTCAAATGCAGTCCTCTATTTAGAGGCCCGTGTACGTGACTTGAACTCTCGATTTGAGCTGCTAACTGTGCGAACCTTTTTAAGAGCACTGGAATCTCTGTCTGGAGTGGCTTCTCCCATTTTTATTACACACCAATCTCAGTTTCTAGATTATCATTGGCCGCAATATAAGCAACCACATTTTGTATTTACTCAGTCCTTGCTGTCCAAAATTGCAGTTTCGCTTAGGTCAGTAAGACGTGTTGGCAATGTTCAAGCTACTTCCACACTGTGCTTTGACCAGTCGTTGCCATCTAATGCAAAACACTTGACTACCACGGTAATAAAGGGACACCTTGAAGATTATCTATTACAATATCCACGACACGTACCTATTTTCACAGATGCCTCACAACGAAATGAAAAAGCAGCAATAGGGATTTACTCCAAAGCACTTGATTGGAGTTTGTTTGTACGGATCCCTGATTACACACCAATATTTACTGCTGAATTGCTTGCAATTGGTTTGGCCCTTCAAAAAGTTCCCGGTAATGTTACTCATGTAATCATACTCTCTGACTGCCTGTCAGTCTTAGCAGCATTAGAAAGTCCGAAAATGCGTCTTTTGAAACAAACCCTGATGTTTTTCCTTCCGATACACTTACAGGAAGTACGTTTTCAGTGGGTTCCGGGACACTGCGGCATCGCTTTTAATACAATGGCGGATTATTTAGCAAATTCAGCTCTCAGTGGGCCTGTTGCCGATGTTGTACCCAATATTATCTTGCTAAATATATCCCGTTTTGAACGATTTCAAACGTTAAACTCCTTGAGCCATGAGCCACTCCTTGCGACTACGGATTTTAATCATTTAAATTTCCATTGGAATGTCCAATGAATGTGAGGTTTCCATGACGCTCATGCGTTGTAGAATTCCTTCCCTCAATCTTTATTTATGTCGCTCTGGATTCACGCCGTCCAATCTTTGTGCGTCATGTAATGACGTGGAAACAATTGAACATTACATCCTCTCCTGCCACAGGTATGCTACTCAGAGAAGACATTATCTACGAATACCTCTTGCTCGCCTAGGACTGCCATTTACAGTTCCTGTCCTCCTCTCCTTTGGTGCAACCGTCAAAGGGTATGCCCTAAAACCGATGTGTGAATTACTTCATAATTATAATATTGCTACTGGAAGATTTGTGTGTTAGCGCTGAGCTGTCTGAATTGTATTTTCTCTTCTTATTATTTTTAGTAATTTACAATTTTATTCCTTTTTTTCATTGCTTTCTATTACATCGCCTCAAAATTTCAAGTTATTTCAGCAACACTAGCTCCCAATTATTAGGTTATTTATATCATATAGTCAAATCGACATTATCAAAAATAGTATGTCACCTACAACGAATTCTGGCCGATCCCCCAATGTGGGTATGTGCCATTACAACGAGGGAGAAGAAGAAGAAGAAGACGTGAACGCCACTGAGCTGAGTGTCCACCCCGTCTCAACTGCGGGGCCATGGGCAGCCGCAGCACGTTCGGTGGGGACGACGAGGACACCAGCGACTTGGACGAATACTCTGTTCACGTCGAGGTGTACGACACCGAGGTCACGGACTCAGCAGGCAGTGCGCCGATAATCAAAATTTCTGGTCTCTGTGACGCCCATAGCACTGCACCCTATCTCATGAGCCCAGGGTCTCTGTCGCGGTTACTAGACCAAGCAACCAACCCGAATGGTGCCCAGATCTGCGGAAAGAGGCGGCCTCATCGATTTCAGTCACTTCAGGTATTTCGTGATTCTTCCAAGCCAGCTCAACTTCCTTCGATGGTAACGGTGAGCCCTGTCAACAACGGCGTTGCACCCTTACAAGGAGCGGGTGGTGATCTTGCTGAGCGAGAGAATGGTGTCATCGACGTTTCCTCAACACAGCGAGAAAAAAGCTTAATAGCACCGAACGGGAAGTGCTCACCGGAAATTGGGAGAGCGGCTCCGGAGGGCGGTAGGACGCTTTTTAGGGCGGGGTGTTCCGACATGGACCAGCACCCGAGCAGCCGAACACGTGTAAGTGGTTGCGACAGTGACGCCCGCAAGTTCTGCACGCCTTCGCGAAGAACGGCTAGACGAAGTCGCAAGAGGACGACGATTCCTTCCAGTCTTTCTGGGAACTTCCATGAAGCAGCTGAGGACAGGACATTTCTTGGCAGCGAGTGCACACTTGGAAGAGGCGTTGCTGACCGTACCTGCAGCGTAAAGGAGCCAGTGCCAGGATCGCGGTTGAGCTGCATGGAGGAATCTGTAACCATTCGCCACCTACCGGCCGTTGACAGAAAGAGGTTTGTTAGATGTCATGAATGCGAGACATCATTGCAAGCGGGTTGGGATGACAGTGAGTTAAACGCCATTTACCGATTGCTACCTCCTCGAACTGTGCACCAAGGATATCAGCCGGCTGCCCGGGAGCTACAGTCAAAAGCGGCTGAAGAATTCAGAGAGATGTATGTTTCCCCATGCCAAAATGTGTGGATGGACGCGCTCAGCCCATCATTTCCACGACGAGCTGTGGGAACGTTTCAGACTCAGAACTTGGGGAGCTCTCATGCGTCTTCACAGACACATGATAACAAACACATGGACGCGAGACTTCGCGACAAGGATGTACAGACTGAGGACAAACTAGAGGATACGCTACCTCCCATTATAAGCAGCCTGGTAGAATGGTTTTCCACCGCTTGCTACGAACTTGTCGAACGCCTTACGGAAATCCGTGCGAATGGACTGGACAGGCCGTCTTTAGGATACCCTCCGAGAACCAGATCTGAAATGTGGTCCAGAGTCATGCAACATGTGCAGGAAAGCATGGCGAATGTCTTTCAGTCTTGTCATCGTGAATACCGTACCGACGGCATGAGGGGAGAAGGAGAGTGCCCTGTTGAACGCCGGACAACGGAAATCACTGGTTCTCCCAAAACGCTCGCATCCCGGCTCAACGGTACCCCAGTACACCTCACAAAGGACTGCACGAAGGACACTTCGCCTGCGGAAGCTATGTACTGTCCTGTGGGTCGCCAGGGCCCCCAAAATTATTTTAGGAAACCATACTAAAAGAGCTAACTTGTTCTCCACCAGAAAAACTGTCACAGATCAACTGCTTCCACATCGCCAACAGCGCAGAACGCCACTTAACGGCGAATTCTGCGCTCAACATTTTGTTTCATATAATATACCCTATTTTGAAATAGTGTCATAACTTGTTTTCATTAAGCGCATGAAGGCACGAGTAGAGAAAGCGTTAAACGGTGGTGTATATATTCTTACTGCTGCAAGTTGAACAAAGAGCCCGGTTGAAATTTCCGGTATGATTTTTGTTGATGATACAGCGAGGGGGGTTAAAGCACAAAGCAAACCTGCATGAAGCAGAATTTTTCTTTGTTTCACTAGAACGTCGTGACTACTTAGTGGAAAATGCAGGAGCGATCCAAAACTTGGGGTCACAAGCTAGTTACAAAGTTTTGAAGAAAATAACGACAGAAAGGCAAATTGCCACAGCTCAGCGTGCTAATCAAGTTAACGTATACAATCGACCCTGGGTTTAAGTGGAACATTTCCGATTGCTGTTTTTTTTTACTACAATGTCCGCTCTTAATGTTTTATTCAGGGATAAAGTTTAGATTTTTGGCTTTCCGCATGTGCGGTAAATTGATCGAAGCTTCATTCAGGCCTTCATGAGGCCCGGTCAAATCTCTAGATTGTATTTAACTATCAGGTCTCGTTAAAAACACAGGAATAAATTTTGCCTACAGCTGGCTAGTTTATTATCTTCTTATGACGCGCGTAATGGTTGGTACAAACGGGGCTATTTAGCTATAAGCTCGTAGAATAGTGCGTCCTTACATTTCGCATGGTACGAGTCGATCGATGAGGCCGACAGTTCATTGTCAACTAAAGCTTTCTATAGGTGAAAACGACCAAGAACCGCTGAAGGAGTGACCACATAGCACATTATCTTGAGGGAGGTGGAAGCAGTATTTTGGTTTATCACAGGAGTTTGCTTCAACACTCCAGCTTGCGTCAACGTGTGAAGGAGGCTAAGCATCAATCTCGTAATAGCAAAGAAATAAATAAATAGATGAGCGGTAAATTAAGTAATACTCAACTCTTGAAAGGTAAGGAAGCATCCGGCTATAAGCCAGGTTGTTTTCTGCCACATATTATTTTGCCTGCATGCCTGTAGGATAAATGCAAAACTTTATTTTTGCTTATTCCAGAACTTTGTGTTTCAACGTTCACATTTTCACGAGCCCCCGTAATATTTTAAAGTGCGAAAATATGCACGCGAGCCAAGATCACCTCATACGTGCACAAAAACAAACCTTCTTTGGGGCGCCTGTAATCCTGCTCACCTAATGCGAGATCTTAAAC
>JAJIZL010125450.1:65830-105246 GCA_023969395.1 Amblyomma maculatum | reverse complement strand
TCTTTGGGGCGCCTGTAATCCTGCTCACCTAATGCGAGATCTTAAACAGTGCCGGAAAAGAACTAAGAAAAGCCCGTAACGATGCAGCTGCACTCGCTTTCACGAGAGCGTCTCTATTTTAGCGATATAATAGCCTGGTGTGGCCTCTTTATTCGCGAGAATTCGTGTTCCGTACCGGCCTTTAAGCTGAAATTGTCCTTTTTTAATTCTCTGCCTCTCCATGCAAACGCAGCAAGTATAAACTTGAGCCGTCCACTTTGTGTTCCGAGTGAGTACGCCTAATTGACTGGTAATAACAGGAAGAATACACACGTCGCGGTGGCTCACTTACCTAGGCATTCGGCTACTTAAACCAACGTCATGGGTTCGCTACCAGCAATGGCGGCCTTATTGCGATGGAGGAAGTATATATAACGGGTGTTTTAGCAAGGGACATCTATAAGTACAGGTACAGTACATCCTCCTCAGGTATAGAAAGCACCAGATTATATTGCCGCGAACCATGTAAATCTTTCGCTGCTGTTTTTTCAAAAGCCGCCGGCATGCGGCCTTGTCACTGAGATTTTGGCGCACGGAGAGATTTTGTACTCTTTGTTCATGCTCGCTATCGGAAAAGGCGGCTTTATTGCCTTCTTTGTAGTGCAAGAGCCACCGAATTAGGCTTGAATGAACGCAGGCAAGCAAAACTATAGTGCCTAGAATATATTGTCTAGTGTGCCGGCCATGGCCTCCCGGGTGGCACCGCGAGCGATGAATGCCGGTGGCTGCCTCCAGGAGTGCTGCAAACTGAGTGGGTACCAGCCGCGCCGTCCGCAGCCTATCGCCCTCTCACATTATCGGCAAGAGGACTGTCCGCGCTGTATTTTAGCTCTCATTAGGTCGCAACAGACCCCAGCTATAACTGAAGCCGCTGACTACAAGCTTGAGGGTTATTTTTTTAGTCTTGGACTGGACGCGGCGCACATATTTAACGCTTCTCGCTTTGTGAAGGTTTCCGCGAAATTGGCGCAACTTAGGGTCTCGGGCATCCCGGGCTCACAAAGGGAAACACGGAATTTCTGTTCTAACAACAAAAAAAGCAGGGGCTTTTATTGATATAAAATATATTTGTAATTTTTGGAACAAAGTGAAATGCTTCAGTTGTACTTGTAATGCATATATGGGTTCTTTCTGTGTACTGTACACTTGTTGACAAGTAAACACGAACGCGCAGTTGTATTTATATATTGTATATGTGAACAACACAGGAACCAAAGCCGCGCAACACTCCTTTTATGTATATGTAATAACAGACACAGGCATGTGGCAGAATTGCATGAACAGAATGAGCTTTACAAACGAGGAACATTTACTTACAGCGGCATGGTTTAAGGTACATCGCAGCCTGCGATTGCATGAATTGATTGAATTGATTGATATAATGAAGAGGCTAACGGAGTTTTCTTTTTTCTCAGATTCAAAATAGGCACGAGACGCGGCCGGTTCATCGCGGGGAAGCTCGTTGATAATGCCGCTTACGGTGAAACATGCGCCCAATATATAACTGCATCCATATTACATTAGTGTGTAGCGCCAAAAGGACGAAGGACACAGAAAAGGTACACAACACAGGTGCTGCGTGTAGCGCCTGATTGCGTACATTTTCTTGTTTTTCCTCCTTTCGCAGTACACACTCATGTCATGAAGCACCGTTGCCGACTCGCCCAAGTTTCACCCTTGTGAATATAACTGCATGCTCAAAAAATGTTTCTCGCAAACTAAAGCCGTTGGCGTTTACCTTCCGTCATTTCTATCGATTTTTCGTTGTCATTCTGCAGAATGATTACGTAGCATCAGATAGCGCAGTAAACATGAAAATACGCTCCTTAACGGTAGCCCCGTTTGACAACAAAGCAAGTCCTCCCCGTGCGCCGCCACTTTCTCTTCGGCATTTTTTATGTGCAGTTTAGTGAGAGGCACTGCGGAAACAACAGTCTGTAACTCGCTTCACCACTAGTGACCCAGTGAAAAAAGAAGAGACTCAGGCGGGCACAGAACGCGCGCACAAAACGCGAAAAAGAACCGATGCAATCCTCGCCGAGAAGCTAGAAGTGCGGAACGACTCGCATGTGCAAGCACCTACACCGGAAATAAACCGCTGCACTTTAGTGAACGCAAAAGGCGCGAAGAAGCAGGTTTAAAACGCACGCACAACACCAACAGATTGCAGTCTTCTGAAGCGAGAAAGCCGCGTCGTCTGCTACGGTGGTACCCTCCCGACAAACATTGCCTTCAGTCGCTGTCTATTGGCAAATGGCGCCATTCTCACCCATTGGGAAGCGCGGGCGCTCGTCACACTAGCCAGTATATTTTAGGAACTATAGCACGACTATGTGTGTATTTTTTCCGCGCCAACTTTAAATTAACCAAAGCCGAATGCAACAGGCACTCGCCGTTCGACGTCCGCTGACAGTCTTGTTATCGCCGTCGCCGAATTGCTTAGTTCTTTAGCGGGCGCAAGTGAGCCCAATAAAGAGTTTATTGCAATGAAATCCAAACCTCCTCTACATTTCCTACGCCATTGCCACTAGCACGTGACAGTAAAAAAGAAAGGACAACCACAGAGGACAAAGCGCTGCTGACAGCTTTTGATTTTTCGTAACATGCATGGGTATTTTTTTATGCGTGAACACGTCGTGTCATGCACAAACCGAAAATGCATCACGAGTGTTTGCAAATTTGCTGATGTTGTGTGCTTAGCATGGAAATGTGTAAACTGGAAACGTAGAAAAGTGAGGAGAGAAATATTTCGGCACGTCTGTGACAATATTATGTACATATCACTCCGACGCTAAGCCGTTAGCGCCTCGCTAAAACACAGTGCAAGCAGCGCAGTTGTTTAGTAAAGAATATAATTGTTTATGATATCCTCCTCGGTTAACTCCTTGCTGAGCTTGTTGTGGCTTATTTTCGGCGCTTAACAGGCTGCAGCACAATATGCAACTTGGTAAGATTGATAAAAACCATCTGCAGTAAAGAGGACAAGGATACGCACATGAGGTGAATTAACCCCTGAAAAGAATGCTAAATTCTGCCCAATTATGTGCCTTTAACCTTATATTTAACACTGTGAAAATGGAGCTAATAGGTAACACATTGCAACACTAGTTATGCAGGGAATTATTACTGCACAAACACAACTATGTCGTGTCCTGCACATGGAAAAAAACCTTCAAAAAGGCATTAAAACAATTAATAAAGTAGCTTCTATGCAAAAAAGCTACCACATTTATTTGAGTGTGAGGAAACACACGAAATATTTATTAATGTGTTGACTTTCTTTTGTACGTGCTGGTCCTCGTCCAATCAAACTCCATATTATAGAGCTTTTTTGGTGCTCACAGCATTTGATGCAGTTACCAAGCCAATTATTCGTTACAACTAATTACCACCAGTGGTCCACGAAAGCACGCACTACCGAGTTCAAGGACACAGGAAGCTCATAAAAGATGGATGGAGCCACCGTCTTCACCATTTGTTCGCTGGGGCTCTCTATGACGCTTTTCCAACCTACCAGTTCATGCGCACCGGTGAGTTTTGAAGAAACGCAATGATTTTTTTAAAACGTCCTCGACCAGAATAGACTAGGTACTAAGGTTTGCACTAACCTATCTTAGCAGTCCTGCAACATCGGATCGCTGAAGATACATATGAATGGTCAGGGTCGTCTCTCGATAGAATGTACCAATCAGTTACAGAAAAAAAAAAAAACTAGTGTTCTTAACTGTAAATAATTGTGGTTAAAACTGTGCGGTCCTTAAACGTGGCAGCGTGCGCTATGTCTCTGCTTGTGCACACTAAGGCTTTCCTTCTTTCGTCTGCTTTCCGAAAAAGAAGTGCATATCCAAAAAGACGGAATGCAGAATACATGCTGGACATGCACAGCAGAGGCAAAGTATGGCAGCACTTCTGCTACACGCTGTCGGAAGTCAGTCAAAATGGCTAAGCAAGCATCGGGCACTCCATTGAATCATTGCACCGACGTTCACGTGAATTAAAGAAAAGGGTTTGCATATTAATATTAGTAGCGCATAGGAAATATTGCAGTGCCACCAAGAGCGACTGAAGTGCATCCAAAAGCTGAAGATCCATGTTTCCTGTATACAAATGGCAGAAAGCAGCACTTGCATTGAATTTACGCTTACAGAGGAAATACTCTAACGGCTGTATTTCAGGCTTGTCGATATTGTCAGCTGTACTGATAACGAAAACTGAGGTTGCGATGACGACCGCCTTTATGGTAAAACACACATTTAATATCAAAGTTGGCGAGTAATATGACTGCAGCTCATTGACCCTGCGTGGTAACTAGTGACCCTTCAACAGGCGTCGAGTTCGGTGCATAATTAGACTCGTTCACATTTTCCAAGTTTACCCATTTGTTCTACTCCATCCTGTTTCCTTCAAAATGCACCACCTATGCAGCTAGATAAACCTTCTCCCTGCATTTAAATTTCCCCTTTTTTCTTTCCTCCTTCCACCTGTGCCTTTCCCCTGCCTCATTGTACCACCTCCCATGCGTTCGTGGTTCCGCCCGTTTGCAAAGCGTTTCCTTAGCTGTCTTTTTCCATGTTGCCTGCGCCTACTACAGCGCGAATCGGCTACGTACACCGTTGAAGGTGCTGAAAGACAAGAGCGGCCTGACGTTTTATATTTTAACATTCGAAAGCAATATCGGCGTTGAAGGACTCCATGCTGGTGAAGAAGAATGAGGCAAAATTGGAAGCAATTAAAGCATTGCACTTGTGGGCTTCAGCCTCAAACGGTTGCGGATATGACCACGGCGTCGGCAAAAGCACCCGTGACGCGCGAATAGATTCTCGTTTCGTAGCTCTAGACCTCTTCCTTAATTGTAAGATGGATGACCAGGCAACAGACTCGGGTAGACGACGTAGCGGCGTAGCGACAGTATAAAGACGACCGTCGAAGACAAGCGCAAGGGGGTGCCGCCTGCGTCCGGTGCAGAAACCTATCGCGTACTGAGGTGCAGTCGCTGTAGTGTAGCTTGTGCTGGCTGCCTCCTTATCCTCTGGGGTTGCCGGACCGTGTCCTAATACACTTCCATTTTTGAACGCCGAAAATGTGCTGCGCGGTGTTTTCTATGGCGCACGAGTTCATGTAATTGTTTAGCGTGGATTAAAGCCTGGACCATTGTTCTGCCTACGTGCTGCCAGTCTTCTCTCCCCAGTGACGGCCGCCCATGGACCAAGGACCATGGAACAGGGCTCCTACACACTCTAGATGGAATCCCAAGTTCAGGACTCCATAAGCCATAACGTAGTGCGCTAGAGCATTGGAGTGTGGGTTCAAGCGTCATCGTTCTCCTTTCGCCTGACGCGTCATGTGTCGAAAGAAACCGGGTCCACGCGACGGCGCTGCAGCTGCATGGTAGGGAGGGTGAGTGATCAACGGCTTCAATATTCTAGGTGGCTGGGCCGTGACAGTTTCGCGCTAACTCGCGCGCTTATCAATAACTATATTTGGCATTCCTTTCTGATGCGGTATTTGAAGTTAGCCGTCCGAAACTGAAGATATTTAGAGCCGCCGGCGAAAATTGCACACATTCGCCCCTTGATAACATAGGTTGTCAGTAGAATAGCGACGAGTAGCTCAGTTTCTGATAGTTGTAAACTGTCTGCCATTTTATAACCATGAATATGCATGCAGTGAGCTCTAGCTGCCCCAAGCTTGATGAAGAAATTATCCCGATAGTTGACCCTTCTGATAGCGCCGTTTCAGAAGCCGTAGATTGAGGGTTCCACAGTGCCGTTGAACGAGCTAGGGTACCTGAATTGGGCGGCGGACTTCATGTCCCGTATGATTTCATTTGGTCATAAACGACACGAGGGGCAGGAAAATGAACACCTCTTTCTATAATGTAATGATCTTGTACAGAATGCAGGAACCTCATTTGTTTTTGTACTGCGCATGAACGCGCAGGATAATGTGAGTAGACTGCATCCTTTGACTCAGGTCAGCAGTTTTACATATCAGCAAAATCAGATGTAAGCGCTAAGGAACAAGGCGGGCAATGTCATCACGAATATGGACAAGATAGTCAAAGTAGCCGAAGAGTTCTATACTGATCTCTACAGTAGCCAAAGAGGTCAGGACAACAATGAGATTGGCGGTAGGGAAATGCACTCAGACGCCAGTGACGCCAGTGACGAAGGACGAAGTTAAGAAAGCATTGGAAACTATGAAAAGGAGGAAAGCAGCTGAAGAGGATCAGGTAACTATAGATTTGTTGAAGGACGGGGGGGATATCATGCTAGAAAACTGGCTACCCTGCGTACGCAGTGCCTGGTGTCATCGACGGTACCGGAAACATGGAAGAACGCAAACGTTATCTTAATTCATAAAAAAGGGGACGCTAAGGACTTAAAACATTATAGACCAATCAGCTGTCTGTTACGTATAAGGTATTTACCAAGGTAATCGCTATTAGAATGAGGACAACTGTATACTGCAACCAAGCAAAAGATCTAGCAGGTTTTCGGAAAAGGTACTCTGATCATCATCAGCTTGACAATACCCACTACAGGGCGATGGCCTCTCCCATATTTCTCCAATTAACCCGGTTCTGTGCTAGCTGCACCCACGTCACCCCTTCGAGCTTCTTAACCTCATCCGCCCCCCTAACTTACTGCCGCCCCCTGCTACGCTTTCCTTCCTTTGGAATCCAGTTTGTTACCCTAAGCGACCATCGGTTATCTTCTCTTCTCACTACATGTCCTGCCCATGCCTCTTTCGTCTCTTTGATTTCCACTAGAACGTCAGTAACTTGAGTTATTTCTCTGACCAACTCTGCGCGCTTCCTATCTCTTAATGTTACCCCTACCATTTTTAGCTCCATAGCCCTCTGGGTTGTCCTCAACTTAAGTAGAACCCTCTTGGTTAGCCTGCACGTTTCAGCCCCATAGGTGAGTACAGGTAAGATGCAACTGTGTTATACTTTCCTCTTGAGCAATACCGGTAAGTTGCTAGTGATAACCTGCGAATTCTTGCCAATTGTGCTCCATCCCAATCTTATTCTCCTTGTTATTTCCTTTTCATGGTCCGGACCTGTCCTAAATAGACATATACGCCTACTACTTCCAGTGCTTCGCTACCTAACGTAAACTGCTGTTCCTTCCCTAGGTATTGAATATTACCTTAGTCTTCTGCATATTGATTTTTAAGCCTACCTTATGGGAGCAGTTAGGTTCGCACGACCGCCAGCACGACCGCCAGCACGAGATGCACCAAGGCAGAGCAAGCGGAGGAAGTGGCCATCGCTCTGGCCATCGCCGACCGCGACTGCCACACAGTGCTATGCAACTCGAGGCAGGCGGTGAGAAATTACGCCAAAGGCAGGATCGCGAAGGAAGCGGTGTGCATACTGCAGGCAACCAAGAACGACGATGGCAGCAAACAAGTGAGAATCAAGTGGTCCCCGGCGCACGCAGGCGAGGCGTCAGACCGCAACGCCAACCACAACGAGACGGCACACGCCGAGGCGCGCGCGCTAATGGACCGCGCCTCGGTCGACTGGCCACTGTGGTTCAGCACCAAGGACGGAATGACCGACTACAACGAAATAACCAAGGCGTTCCCCCTCGCTCGCAGAACTCTCCCCCCCCCCCCCCCCCCCCTTGCTCGGGGCTCAGTCTAGAGCAAGCCGTTTTATTCAGACAGCTACAGACGGGCTCACTCCCCCAGCCCGTCGCTGATGCACAGAATGTATCCCGAGACGCACCCGACAGACAAATGCAGAGTCTGCTGAACGGAGACGGCCGGCTTCGCACACATTCTCTGGAATTGCAACAAGTACCAGGAAGAAGCTAAGTCTGGGAGGATCCCGCCGCGACTGGAAGCAGCCGTAGGGAGCGACAATAAAAAGGAACAACTCTGGGCCGTCCAGCAGGTCATTAAGGCGCTCGCCCGGCAGGGAACCAGCGAGCCGGCAACGGCGAGCGGGGACCCAGGCCTCGCGGCCGGTGCCCAAAGGAAGACCTAGGCCCCGTCCGGAGCGCACGTTCTACTGCAGGCCCCAAATAAACGTTTTACCAATCCAATTAGGGATAAGGATAGATGGAGAATACCTCAGTAATCTGCGATTTCCTTATGACATTGCCTTAATAAGTAACTAAGGGGATGAATTGCAAAGAATGATTGATGACGTAGACAGGAAAAGTAAAAAGGTAAGGATGCTCGGAATATAACCCACCCTTATACATAGCATTCCTTGATTACGAAAAAGCATTTGACTCAGTAGAAACCTTGGCGGTCATGCAGGCATTGCGAAATAAGGGTGTAGACGAGCCGTACATGAAAGTCTGGAAAATATATATAGGGGCTACACAACAACCATAGTTCTGTATAAAGAAAGCAACAAAATTCCTATAAGGTAAAGTGTTAGGCAAGGAGACGCGATCTCCCCAGTACTATTCACAGCTTGTTTAGTAAAAGTATTCAGAGACTTAGAATGGGAGCAGTTAGGGATAAGGGTAGATAGAGAACACCTCAGTAATCTGTTATTTGCTGATGACATTGCCTTGCTAAGTAACTCAGGGGATGAACTGCAAAGAATGATTGATGACCTAGAAAGGAAAAGTAGAAAGGTAGATTTGAAAGTCAATATGCAGAAGAATAAGGTATTGTTCAACAGCCTATGGAAGGAACAGCAGTTTACGTTAAGAATCGAAGCACTAAAAGTAGTTGGCGAATATGGCTACTTAGAACAGGTAGAAACCGCAGATCAAATCATCACAGGGAAATAACAAGGAGAATAAGATTGGGATGGAGTGCATTTGACAAGCAGTCCCAGATTATAAGTAGCAGCTTACCGGTATTGCTCAAGAGGAAAGTATACAGCAGTTGCATGTTACCTGTACTTACCAATGAGGCGGACTCGTGGAGGCTAGCAAAGAGGGTTCTAGTTAAGTTGAGGACAACGCAGAGGGCAATGGAAAGAGAAATGGTAGGAATACCGTTCAGAGATGGGAAACGTGCAGAGTGGGTCAGAGAAATTACTCAAGTCCCTGACATTCGAATGGAAATCAAGAAAAAATGGGCATGGGCAGGATATGCAGTGCGAAGAAAGGATAACCGGTGGTCACTTAGGGTAACAAACTGAATTCCAAGGGAAGGAAAGCGTAGCAGGGGCCGCCAGAAAGTTATGTGGACGGATGAAGTTAAGAAGTTCGCATGGGTCAAGTGGATGCAGCTAGCACAGCACCGTGTTAATTTGAGGAATATGGGAGAGGCCTTCGCCCTGAAGGGGGTATAGTCAGGGTGATGATGATAATGAGGATGGTGATGGTGGTGGTATCGAAAAAGCTAGAGGTCATATCTGTAGGCTCTTTCAGCAAAGAAACAGGAGCTGTGGAGCAACCTTTGATGTGTTGCAATTAGCAACGGAATGCTTTGGCTGCACCCCACGATGCAGCCAGCACAGCAACCTGTTTATCAGGAACTGATTAAATCTATTCAATGCTGTCCCTGTTTGAAAATCCCAGTGTCCGGTCCCTACGCTATGCGCGTTGGTAAATAAACAGTTTATTCGATAAAATAAGTGTTCTCGATTTGAGGTCACTGTTTCTGCTGTACCGCTGCTTGCATGTCTGTAAATAAATAGTTTGCTCATCCATATCGGCAACCCCTTATTTAACAACTGTCCTATAGTGGTACGCAGTGTAATTTCCTTTCTCGTACTTCTTAAGCTATTGGCAAAAATCTAGACTCGAGTCGGGCTTGGATCGAAAAAGTAGACGACAAGAAGCTATTCAACGCTGATGAGCCAAATGTCGAGAAGATGAAATCGTGGACGCGTGGGAACCCTTTCACCACTTACCGAGTTTTAATTGCGCTGGAACCGCAGGTGGTCGCAGATTTGACATAAGTATCCGGAAGGATTGGCTATCTTGCTTACGGCGAGTTTATTCGCGTTAAGGTTCAACCCGGATGAGCCTAGTTTACCGAGTGGAAACTCTATTAAGCATGGCCAGGCACGGTTTCCTATGGTTTGATTCTTCCATGCCTGTCTGCGAACCTCGAGAACACCCCGGCAGGGTCTATACAAAGGTGTAAAGATAATATGGAAGATGAAGATACCAATAGGCGAGCCAGATGAGCAGCGGCCCCCTGGAAGGAAACGGCTCATGGAGGAAAATGGTCACCAGGGGACTGAAAGGATGTGTCGCATTGTGTCAGGCAAGGTGGTATGTTTTTACCGGTGAGAATAAAGATATTGAGGGTACATAAGTTCTTGTTCTTTGCTTCCACTTTTGCGTCTAAGATTGCCTCGCCTTCCAGGGGCCTAGTTATAGGAAAATTCGCCGAAATTTCGTTTTCGTAATTTGGGCAAGGTTGCGCTGACGTCTGCAGGACCTGCCACTTTTTTTCGCCCGTACGTGGCTTGCCTTGTTGCATTTCACTTTGTTTCGCATGAATTTATGAACACAGATCTTCACCGAGCATGATATGAGCATATTGCTGACTATAAAACAGTAACCTCGTACTGTCCGAAGCGCCGTTGCGCGTCGGAAGCGGAGCACACCTTTACAGCCCAGGCTTTGGTGGCCCCATCTCATGTCTTTTGGTCCGAAAAAAAGGTTATGGGAGCATTTTTACTCGGTCCTGTGTTTGGATTTCTAGAATGAGCTGTGTAATCCTTGCTGTTTTTTGAATACGAGCTAAATATAGACGCCCCTCACTTATATGCCTGATTGTAGTGGATAACCGCAATTCCTGATTCGTCGCCCTATGCAGCTATTTGCGTAGAGACATCAGCATCACAGCGTGAGCCTTACCAGATCGCTCTCGATACAACATGCCTCTTCGGACAGGCCAACGTGTTGAAACGCCAGTGCATATGCATTGTCTCCCTTTCTACAAGACGCGAAAGCTTGTGTGAAGCATTTATGAAGTGCTACAGGCACAGTTTTCGCCCAAGTGACTCCGTGCGCGCTCACTATCGTCTTTTATCAACCGCTCGAGTGGTGAAACGTTGCATTTCTCGACAGCCGCCTATTGTTCTGCCCCACGCCTCATTGAAGCAGCATGAAATGATCGCATACGAAACGAGAAACTGGCCACGCTGGGTGTAAACCTGCATTGCCGTAAATAGGTTTTTACGCCTTCTGTAGGGGTGAAACCACGTCGTCGTTGACCCACAATGCATTTTATGTAATAAGCGATCTTCGCAGTTCTTGTTGAAACATTTAGGGTGATGCGTGGTACACGACTGTTTATCGAAGAGGAACCCGCCCAAAATTTGCATTCTGCTTATACAGATCTACATGGACTAATCTGCATTCGCGGATGAATTAGGAGCATTTGTTGCATGGTCGATAATTGCATATTGTAGCATGCTGCTGGCAGACAGCACATGAACGGGGAGTAGGTAGTTTGCAACCTCTGTTGTCAGGTTTCATGCAAAGCATGAAATAAAGGGAAATATGCGGCGACAAAACGAAGTTAAAAGAGCGCAAGAAAAAGACCACTCCTGGAAACACGAAATAGTGCTGCACAGTATATATCTTCCCCTGCTCATCGTCTATTTCCACGGTCCAGAGCGGCACGCTTCGACATAAGGCCATGCTGAGGCCACTGATATATTTTGCCGAATTACTTAGTTGTCGAGAGGAGCAATCAGTTACAACAGCGTACTCCCTAGCACAAATCTGGGATAACGAGCTAACAAAATGAAAACTTCTTATCACAACAATATCACGTGATATCGAATTATTGTTAGCAAGATAAGTTTACAATTGTCTAGAGGAAAGAAGTCGTCCCTAGGGAAATGATTCGAAGAAATGACCGTAACCGCAGTGCTGCATTTTTTACCGATGATGTAATCCTGGTAATGTACTCTGTGGTGCGTCGTCTGCTAGCCTGGGAAAATAACATACGTAGTGCTGACTTTTCAGCTTGAGGGTGCATAAAATGAAAGGCAGCAGAACTCCTTTAACGTTTTTCATTTTCTTCAAGTGGCTTGTTTACGATGGATCGAAATTGAATATTTCATTTTGCAAAGCAATCGTAACAGCTACTTATAGCGTATTACTGCGCCGACCCTGTTTCGGAGGTTTCTCGCTGACACCGCTAGGTTGCGAGGAATGATCTGGAGTAGCGAACGATATAGGGCGACCGACACTCCACGCTAAGGCCACTGAGAAGCACCGACTCTCCGCAGAAAGTTTTGTGAGGGGCGGTTGCGTTGGAACTGCGGCCCATAGTTGTGTTGGGTTAGGCGGGTTACCCGTTTTTATCTGTTGCCTTCTATTTCATTCTTTGATCATGGATGGACACATGTTTCCGGCGGGTATGCTCTGCGAATGAGTTTACAGTGCTCTGTTATGCCATGGAATATGACTTGGGGATGAGGGGAGGGGGCGTTGAAGCATCCGGTGTCTGCGTCTTGTGGGGCCAGGTTCGCCAAACCCTAACAGCCACTTGAGCGGCGAGATTGCCACGTAGTATAATAGACGGTCCTGATCTGCACTTCATTGCGATGGCCCGTTTTCTCTTTTTAACGGGGCGGGGAAGGGAGAGCGGGGTGCGCAAACGTTTGCGCAACCGTCTCGTTCATTCTTCCCCTCACGATGGTATACTTCACAGGCTGTGAGGATCCGTAATGATAGCTTTTATTTTGTCAGTGACATAACTACGACAATAGCAGTTTCACGGTTTCTGTTGTGTCAGTGCCGTTAACCCTATTGTTTTATCGTATGTTAGCTATTTTTATTTATTTTCCTACGAGAGACTTTACCCCCCTGCGGCGTTAGAGTGCACAGATTGTGCAAGGTGGCTCATCGGGAGAACTATCATCATCATGGATCATGTATGGCGTTCTGTGCGAACTACAGAGCGACTGTGGGGACAGAGTGCGCTTGTGTGTGTGATATATAGTGCGCGTTGTGCGAGCTGAGTGTTCGACATGGTGCGTTCATTCATGTTTGTTATGTAATGTGCGACCGTATTAAACCTTTCTTTTAATTACCTCAACACGTCATCGAGGCAGTAGCTTGGCTCCACCCGAAGGAATTAAAGAGATAACATATACTATTATCACCATTGACTTCCACAGCAGCAATTACTTCATGGGAATCACAGTCCTTCGTGTCCGCGTAGGAAATCCTTTTGCCAATTTTAGGGTACCTCTCAGACACAGCGCTGATTGGTAATTAATGACACATGACGCGGAAGGCGGGAGCTATATTTATGGATTGCCAGTAAAAACGTTTGTCTGCCTGAGGTTCTTCAGTTACATTGACATCCCACAATACACGAGCACCTTGCGTTTCTCCTTCAGTGCAATGCTGAAGTCGTGGCTGCGATCGTATTCGTGTTCTTGATATCAGCAGTCAAACACCGGCCCCAATCCCTATGAACCACGGCGGGGCGGAGAACAATAATACTTTATGATAGCTCCATGGGATGGTTCATCAAAAGATGAAGGTAAAATTTTAAAGCTTAGTAAGCTTAAATTTGTTATTTAATTGATAACCTGCGCAATAAGGCACCCGATGTTAACAAAACATTCTAGCCGTGCTTTAGTAATAGCAGCACCAATCTGGAATTATCAAAGGCTTCGAAGGGCAAAACATTCCTCCTTGAAACTAAACGTTATTGAAAACACTCCGCTAAGAAGACACGCAACATATCATACTACATAAGCACAAGTCAGTTGCACGTACCCATAGAGCACTCCATTTGGAAAGACAGAGAGGGCATCCCGTGCATGAGGCCAGCAAATTTGGGCTCCATAACAGAGATTTTACCTCCTGGTGGCCGAACCATGCTGTCGCTATTGAATGCAACAGGTGGCGTATTGCAGCCTTCACACTATATTCATGCGAATATTAGGCACTTCATAAATTGACTAAATATTCAGTGCACATAAATAATGCGGATATTAACATACTTCTTCGCTCCTTGTTGGCATGCAGAGCTACAACTTCATAGCAAGTGACAAAAAAAAAATGATTCTCTAAGAAAAGAAAAGAAGAGAACCAAGTGTGTCAAGGAAAGATCTATCTGCAATACATTCTTTCCAATTTATGTAGAACAGCTCTGCATGGGACAAGCACATAATCCGAAGGCAAGGTAACTGATGTAGAGGAGCGCAATTCAAAACTAGTTAAAAGCAGGAGGCAATAAATATCGACTTAAAAAAAAAAAAAAAAAAAAAGCAGGAGGCATAGAGTTTACGTAGTTAAGGTTGCCGCAGGGCAGAGTCGACTGCAGGGGTATAGAGAAGCATTTTTCTTCCAGGAGTGAACCTAGTCAGGCTGATGAATACTTGAACCAAACACGTATTTACTGGCGACGATGCATTAATAAGATTTTGAATATTTACGTCTCCACAGACGCCAGTGGCACTTTTTCTGGTGCTCTTGTCTACAACTGGAATAAGCGGCCGTGAATCACCGAAAAACTGCTCCCAAAGAAACCATGCGGTGAGTTCTAGGAACCAGCCATAGCCACAGTCCGTATGAAAAGTGGATCATTATTCATCCATTTGCCGAAGCGGCACGCGCAATTCCAATTTGTGCTCTGCCATTGCCGCTTTTAGACTGTAAATGGCAGTGAGGTGTTTCCGAATGCCTTGCGATTGTGAGACCGTAACATGCTCTGGGTCAAGAGCGGCTACTTTGCGAGTACCTGCAGTAGTAGTGTTCATTTCTGTTGATATTCTTGCGATATTTATTTGCTCACAATCAGCGCCGCCAGCTCGCGGCTTTATCGTTTCGTTCTGACGCGAGATGCTACAAGACTTATGTAAAGAGTCTTTGTAAGCGCGTGCCGGCTAAAAACACAACCATTAAAAGTAGTTCCGATGATTTGCTGGTGCGGCTGTGTTCCCGGGTTCGCATCTTAGAAATTGAACATAAAACCTCACAAAGGACGAAACACGGAAAAGTGGACAGGACGAGCGCGGCTGCCTTTTGCGTGGTTTTCGTTCTGAGTTCATGAATGTTGTTGACAGGTGATGCAGTGCAAGCCGGGCCAGAAGGAAAGCCTTGCCAAAGTGGCTGACGAAAAATGATGCATCTATGTGCGTAGTATTTCTCAAAATTTGAATACTGAGGGGCGTTGATGCTCTACTTCGATGGACTTTTTCGTCTCTGAAGAAGTTGACATCAAACTTTTTCAAGGACCACGAACACAGTGTGCAGAGCATTGTTACAGAAAGCGTGAAACAATTGGTCACCTGCCATAGGTATGCATGATGCGGGAATGTCCAATTCGAAAAAACGGATGGGACATAGTTGTAATTAACGTCTAAAAGAACAGTATAAGAGAACAGTAGGCACTGCTAAGCTAGGCATGTGAGGTACGGCTATGGGAAGCAGCTTTTGAATTCCCCCGTCCTTTGGCTCTGCTTGCCCTAGCCATGCAGCCAGACCGATAAGCCCAAATCGAATACAACCGAGCCATCGTAGAAAAACACAAGAACTAAATATTGTGAGCCACCGCTCGAACAAACGTCTTTTTTCCAGCCGCAATCTAGAACGCTGCGCGTGATCTTGCGAACACCGGTAAATGATGACAATGCTGTGTATGTAGAGGTGAAAGAGTGAAAGTTCTGGAACCGCGCTCACACAAATCTCCCTCCGCAAGGAAGTGGCCACCCTGGTCGCTGTTTAGATGGAAGCGGGTCGGTGGGTGTACGGCTTCATGCGCGAAACATGAACTTCTGAGCGCCGACGCCGATCGGCGACGGTATGCGTGGGACAACGCGGTAGTTCACGGGAGATGTTTGCTGGAGCACGGTGTAAGGACCGATATAGCGATGGAGGAACTTCTCGCACAATCCAGGCGTGCGGATCGGCGTCCAGAGTAGCACTTCATCACCGGTTGTGAAGGAGGGAGTGCGGTGGTGCTGGTCATAGCGGTACTTCCGTTCTTGCTGGGCGGCTTCAGTGTTGCGGCGAGTAATTTGCCGGCAATGGGCCATACGTGTAGAAAACTGGACGCCCAACGATGCAGAGGGGGAGGCAGGAGCAGATAAGAAGGTGATGCCGAATAGAGTTGTTGGTTTACGGCCATAAACTAAGAAGAATGGGCTGTAGCCAGTGGTGCGTTGAACGGCGAAATTATAGGCATATGTAACGAAAGGCAAAATGGTGTCCCAGTGGTGGTGTCACAATATAAACGCTGAAGAGGAGAAAAACCAGCTTTCTAAACTCGTTTCTTTGAGAAACTTAAAAAAAAAATGAGATTACACAAATAACCATTCTATCGCCTGGCGTAGCAAGTAACGCATCTGAGCTCTAGATGAACAATTTTAAGCTTGGAATTGAGGCTATAATGACCCAGGATTGGTGTTGCTTTGTAAGGGAGGACGAGGGAATTTTTTTGTAATTTTTCTACCAAAATGAAAGCAAGAGGCGCCAAGCGGTTTTAGGTTTGCTGGCAGTTACTTATGCTTTAGGCCTATAGCTCGTACGTACAGCTTCCTCCCAAACGCCGCACCCGGGCGGCAATGACGCAGCGAGATTCACTGCTATTGATGGCACGCTTCCCGGCTGTGCAACACTAGAATTGTCTGAATTGCTGTCTGTACAGCGCCTATAAACTGAATAGGTCCGAATGAGATCCCATCACCAATGACCGCTTCAGACATCACGTGGTATTCGTAAGAAAAGAGGATGAATTATGACGAAGAAACAATACATTCCCGCCTGCTAACAGGTGTATACCTCAGCATGTCGCAAATACAGAAAAACCATCCTCAGGTGTTTCTTTCCTTCTTTATCCTGGGCTTTTAGACAGCTTGGCGTTTAACCTCATGCACCTGGTAGATCATGATTTCTATCTACACATAAGTATTTTAAGTGTATTCTTTCAAGCTCATCTTTGTTTTCCGCTTCTTTTTCAGTGCATAAGCTCCAGCACATGCTGCCTTCCATTTTTGTGCCTTGAAGGAAGCTGTCGACTTACATGGCGCTGAGTGGAAGGAAGAAAATACCGGCCTCAGTGTCACAGTAAAAAGTATGGTGCATCAGGAGAAGCCTCCAAAGCGCTTTGCTTTACATTTACGTATACCATTTCGTCCCCCTGCAGGCTGCCTAGTTCCCAATAATTTGAAGTTACCGCCGAAAAATATCGGAAGAAAATATACGTCTGCCTTTATTGCTATTGCCATTGTGAAAACCGCAGGCCCTTTATTATTCAAGTGTGGTCTTCGCTGCATCCTTCCATATTGAAAAAAAAAAAAAACGGGAAGACATGCGAACGACTTTTACGTTTAGAGGAACATCATCACAATGCTTGAAAAGCAATCGGTCGCGCACGTGTAGCATCTGTGAACGTGTTTTGCTTTTAGGCCGCCTGGTATGGCTCCTTTACTATGTATTCGGGGAAATCAGGGGGATTTTTCAGAGTCACCTATGCTAATCTGCGGTATTTTTTTTTTGTTTGTTCACTACAGCTGAATTATTAATAAAGCCTAATTAGCTATTGTTAATTATTGGCTTGAGAGGAAAAGTGTTAATGCAAAAGTTCTAGATATTCTAGAAAATGGATAACTACGTTGTTTTCATCACGCTATGACTTACGCCGCCCTATCTCTAGGCCTTCAAGAATGCTGTCACGTGACCAGCATTTACTTTAAATTATTCGCCAGGTGCGCATAACTATCTTCATCGTAGAGAGCACGGCCCAGAAAGGCGGGTTTTGTTATCTCGAACGAGTCGCGTGGCTTTTAAGTAGCGCCGCAGTCAAGAGGCAGTTTGTTTTTATTGCTCCAGTCGTCGTTTTTGGCTCGTAAAAATATCACTATACGTAAACGCTAGTTTGATGGAAGCAACGTGGCTAGCTGTTTTTCGAGAAATATCTACAACTTTTGTATTGACCCTTTTTCTTTCTACCCAATATTTAAAAAAAATAGCAAATTAGTATTTGCTAAATAATGAACTGTAGTGAATGAAAAAAAATTACAAGGGTTCCACGCTGCTGAACCAAATATTGAGCGAAAACATTAGCTGCGGGTGACCGAGCGTTCTTCTTCTTCTCTTTTTCTTCTTCCTCAGCCCACATATAAACCTCCGCTTTAACCAACCCATATGAACGAGCCTTAGTGGCCTATAGGGGTAAAGTGAATGCCAGGGTCCTAGCAGGCTGTTTCTGACATAACCGTCCCATGTGAAACAAGGACCCAAGTTGGCAGCTCCTGCCAGCCCATGTGTCCCATGGGGTGTGACGTCACAGCTTCAAGTGGGTAAGACATAACTGCGGCCGGGTCATGCGAAGGCTTGAAAGTGCGAGTACTATTGCTTTCGCAATAAAAATTCTGGAGGTCAGCAAAGGTAACGCTGAACATCTCTGAATTTGTTTCGCTGTGCTAGGGCAAACAGTATTTTTTAAAAACATTTTTAAAACGTTAGCTGGGACATCATATATATATATATATATATATATATCCTTATCTTCCGGTGATTCAGAAGACTGATAATGCATTATTGAGTCACACGGTGTCACTTTAAAAAAAAAAAAGAAGAAAACGTCCACTGGGTTTAAAACTTTAGAAAATGCTCGTATTTAACAATTAAATAGAAAGACAGTTGAGCTCCGCCTGTAAGGGCATGACGGGACAGCGTTGCTAGCTCCCTTCTGCGGCTCCCATTGTGGTTCCTCATTACTTTATATTTTTATTTTTTAACTAGTCAACGACAAACACTTCGTTTCTGGTTTAAGCACTGATAACTTAAATGGCCATGGAGATCGCAATAGCTCAGCGGTCAAAGGGGCATTGAAATGGAATCCACAGTGGGTAAGAAAAGCCGAAGAAATTAAAAAATGTTGAACAGATATCGCTCCCCCCCCCCCCGCCCCCCCCGCCCCGCAAAACTCTTCGGTGAAGCTTACGTAGTAGTAGAGACAGAGAGGGAAACAACTTTATTTGCCCCAGATGTTGTGAATCACGACAGGTGGGTCCTGTGTGGCCCCCGGGTGGGGGCGACATCCTAGGCCCACGAAATAAGTGCTAGTTGTGTTTTCTTGTATGGCTTGGTGAGACGTTGGTGCCAGCTTTCCGCAAGAGGGAGCTGGCAGGTGGGCCCTTGGGGGCGGGTTATTTTCGCATCCCTAAAGGATGTGCGCCTGTGTTGCGGGTTCTCCATTGTTGAAATTTGGACATGCGGCGACCTTGACGTAGCGCTATAGAGATAGCGGTGATCAAGAACGGCTTGCGTCTTTTCCCTCTCAGCAGATAATGTGGTTCCAGAGAAAAACATATGAGGATTACATATTCATACCGCACTCCGCCCGCGAAAGCTTCGCAAGACAACCCCGGCTTGGTCCTTAAGTTTTGTAAGCCGCTTGATCCCTCTTAGCAGATAGAGAGCGAAGGAAAGAGGAAAGGTGCGCGCCTGGCCTTCCTCATTGTGGCCGAAAGAATGATGACACTTACTGCATGACAGCAGCCAGTGCTAAACGATACCTTGTGCGGAAAACAAGGGAGAATGATTGAAATTTTACGTCGCTGCGTGACGCGAGCGCAGTAAAGAAGAAAATTTTAAAACTGTCCTGCAAATTATCAGCTCTCTTCCAAGAAATCGTACGCGGTATTCACATTCAGTAACGTGTGCTGTAGCCTTTGGTTGCCACAAGCCTAAGCCCTCGCAGAGGTACCTTTTCAGGTATTCATATGCTGACCCCAAAAACGAGGAATCGATCCCGACCGCGGAGGCCCTTTCTCGACACAGGCGCGTCAGTACGCGTAGATGAACCTATATGGTCAAAACTTCAGTGTCTTTCACTAAAACGTCCCTCCATAACCTGGGTCATTTTGGGGTGCTAAGCCTTACTAACTAAAGTAAACAAACCCTTAACGTCTTTTTGACGTCATGGACGTTTGATGTCATGGGGATTGCAGAAGATAGCCAGAGCCATTGAGACACCACTTGAAAGCGGTGACATCGCGATTTGCCACCGCGTAGAAACTGCGGGAAATGCGGAAGCTCCAAACAGTGATTCAGTTTTCCCGCAGATCCATCCGTGACGCCTCCCTTTAGAAAGGTTGAAAGCGGAGGATGACGTCCCAGGGCACTGAAATTGAACCGAAGACTTGAACCTTCATCAGTGAGCAGTTGAATCCTTCAATCAAAAAACACTTCGCTGCAGCAAATGCTGAAAAGAAAAAAAGTCCACTGGAAGTACGCATTGGCTCGGAATGGCGAAATATTTGCGCGCAAAGCGGACACCTCAAACGCAATTGCGATCATTCACCATGACGACATGCACAAGGCTGAGTTGTACCTAAAGGCATCTGAACTCAGTTTCGATGCCTTGACATGGGTTATAAGCCACATGATATTGAACATTTGGTTTACGTGAAGAAAGAACTGCCTTGTTTTGTTTTTTTTTTTCGTTTAAACATTAAATCCTTAATGCACAAAGAAGGAGAATGAGTCATTCTTCTGGATGCTTTCATAATGCCACTCACAGCAATAACGCTGACCGAAACATGGTACGCACCAGCGTCGAATGTGTCGCCGTCCAGGCTATCGTAGGCTCTGCAGCGCTTATTACATTGCCCTTAACGGAGTGCGGCGTGCCTCCGCCAGGCAGCGTCGTCGCCATAAAACAATGTGACCATGAAAACAATATTGCCAAATGCGTCGCGCTTGCGCCCAGTATTTTGGCCCGTGCGCACGTTAAAAGTCAGGCCTACCAGGTGCCCATTGTTCGTGCTACCGAGCACTGAAATAACACATGCTCCAATGTTTCTGTTGCGCCGCAGTTGACGCACTGGTCGTTTGGCACAATTCTCCACGCGGCGAGGCGTTGCCGCGTTAGAAGGACGCCCCATCGTCTTTCCCAAAGTCGCGTGCCTCGCTCGGTGCTCGTGCGCGAGCCCAAGTGCGCAACTTAGGCGTCGAAGTTTTGGTACTTTCCTATGGCGTCCGCTCGCAATCCGCTCGCTAAAACGGGCTGCATGCGTGGTTTTAACGTCGGCATCTGGGAAGCATCTGTCAAGCGTAGTTTTCATTCCCGCCACCGCCCTGTAAAAAGGTGATGGAAGCTCGGCTTGTGGACCTAGATGGCGATCAGGGGTAAACGCTCGCCGCGGTGTCCCTAGCCAGTATAACAATAAGGGCCTGAGTGCGCTTCAGAGTCGAGGAGGTCGCTGACCAGCTTCAACGCTAAAATTCGTGCCGTTGTTGAAATGCAGGGGACACCAAGGCCTCCTCGGTAATGGGAGGTGTAAAAGGTGGCGGACAACAGGCGGAGAAGCGCCATCCCTAACAAAGGTACCTGCGATTGACGCCAAACGGCTCACCCTGCGCAATGGCATTATTGCCACTTGAGTAACATAGAATGCATACGCGCACATTCGAGTTCTCACTGTGGTGACTTTGGTGGCTAGCGATAAGTTGTGCGTCCCTGCCTCGGATAAAATACACGTTCCTCGGGACACTACATCGTTCCAAACACGTGGAGAAACTCCCCTTAGGTCAGAAAGGGCGCAAAGAACCCGCAATACGTCCACAAAAGAAATGGGTACCGGGAGCGTGTCTAGTAAGGCGCCAAGAAAGGGGCCGTTGCTTTTTGCAACGTTAAGGGAAGCTCCAGAGATCTGCGTAGGTGTCAAAGATACGTAGAAAAGTTAAAACGCTTGCCCCCTCCTGCTGGCACACGCGGTACTTTATCATCCGGCCGGCCGGGCTGGTCATGCCGGCACCTTTATATTGAAATGGGATTGTTTTAACTTTATTGTGTTGTATTATAAATCTATTATTTTGTGCAACCATAATGAATTGTATTGTGTAACCTACTAAGATTGTACGGCGCTGCAGAATGGAGTGAATTGTGATGTGCTAGACCCTACGACATCTAACACATTGGGGCGCTTGTATCCTTTCAAGAACCTTTCTGTACGTTTTGTTTGGTGTAAATAAAACTTCTGTTTGGATTCTTCGATCAGAACCACAAAGATAGAGGAGGCGGCGTCGCGCTTCGGCTTTAAAGGAACAAAAACTCATGAAATGGCCGAGGAATACGCTGCGACAACTGCTGATTACGAGGCGCCCTCAAAAACAAGCCACCATCTGGAGCCATTAGTTGTATCATTGAACTTGAAAATATTTTGGCAATGCATTATAAAAATCTATAGATGTGGTTTTAAACTGTAACTTCAGCATAAACATGATTTCAACTTCACTATAACAAAACGAACTCAAGTTTTAAAGGCAATGTATGTCTTCTTTAGCTTAGAATAACAACACCCAAGCGAGTTACTTCAGAAAGTATAGCTTTATTAGTTTCATTACAAATGTTGACACTAATTTAATACCCGCAGACGTTACTTATGCCGAGATAGCGATCACATCAAAATGTTGATGTTAGTTAACAAGTCCGTGCATATTACCAAAAGGAAATTCGGATAATTTATACAAAGTTATAACTGACAAAAACCTTGATTTCTTTTTGCAATACTGTTGGTCTATAAACTTGAAATGTCGCTTTTCAGGCGGATTGTAGCGACAGAGCTTACTTTTATTTTGGTATTGTATTTAGGACAATATATGGACGCCCACTTTCTGCTAAAGAAAATGACCACGCCGTTTATGGCCAGGACACCCTATATAACTTCTCAGTTGCTCCGAATCGTGATAGATAGGGGTATGCGAATATTCGTATTTGAAGAACTAATATTGGGAATCTTCGAATATTCGAAAATTGCCCAATACATCAAGCAATGGAAGACCCAGCTGGGTGACCAGCCTAGTCTCTTCGACGGGACTAGGAAAATGGCTCGGGTCCACTGCTTCCTGAGAAAGACTGCCCACATGGGGCAAACATTTGGAGTCTGCTCTCAATAAAAGTTGCTCAATCTCTCTCTGTCTTTCCCTCTCCCTCCGTAGCTTCGCTACACGGCGCACTTCGCTGCAACGCTTGACCGCGTAGAGTTGTTGTGCCCGGAAACCCGCTTTACAAAGGGGAAGGTTCCTCTCCACAAAACGCCCCTGTTGCGTTTTGTGACGCAATGCTTTACCGCGTGTGTTGTGCAAGGAAGATGCTCGAAACGCGACGGGGCCGTTTTATGAAGAGGGACCTGTACTTTTGAGAAGAGGGTTTTACGGACAGTGTGCGCAAATCGAAGAACCTTGACAAACCGGGAAATAACGTCGTTCTCACTTCGGTTTCACATCAAATGGCGACAACCATTTTGCCATTATTCATTATAATAAATTACTGCGATGTAAATGTTGCCGACAGTTGTTTCAGGCCAGTTCAACGGACATTTCTTCGGGCTCCTTGAAAGCTGAAAAAGAGAGAGTTTGCCACATTCAGCAGTAATATGACAGCTCCCCCCGGTATCATGTAGGTCCTTCCTATAGAGAAACCTAAATTGCAGAATTATGTAAAAAATTATAATAGATTTTTCAGCACAGTATACAGCTCTGTGCAATCATAGCTTAATTTTATTTGCAAGTACGTGTGAGTGCAGGACCGGGTTAATCGGAGGAATATGGGAGAAGCCTTCGCCCTGCCGTTAGACTGATGATGATTATGATTATATTCTGGCTAATGATGATGATAATGATAAGGACATGCGAGTTCTGAAATAAGGAAATGTTTTTCATTTTTTATTTCGTCACTTTTTCGCTAATCAAGTATTCCATATTTGAAGGCATTTTTTCTATATTCGTATTTGAATCGTATTCAAGCATTTCAATATTCGCACACACCTAGAATAAACATAGCAATAACTTGTACGCAAAGTTTTTAAACTTATAAAAGATGGAAACTTTCTGGTCCAATTAATTCAGTACAGAAATAACCTTACATCGAAACTGAAGACCACTCGGAAAGCTTCCTTTGCAAATGTACTGTGGAACTGCACCGAACAACAATCGGTTGTTTTCTGAAAGAAATTAAATTCCTCATTAAAACCAAACATCCCTGATCAACATGAGGAAAAGCGTTTTTTTTTTTTTTTTTTTTTTTGATGTCCCCTATTTGACCAGGTATGAAGTTTGTATCGGCACAAAAAAAGAAAGTTGATGAGAGATCTGGTTGAAGTATATTTTATTTCAAGGGACATCACGTGCGTCAGCAAGACCTCTCTTGCCCTTTCAAGCAAAGAGGTTTTTGTTTTGAGTGACTTTTTGTTTAGCAGATGAACCCATTGTTGTTTCACGAGACAGCTTCGTTTTCGCCCCACTTGTTCTTGTCTGGGCCTTGGATTTAAGGCTGAGGCTGAGTTGTGAGTCAGCGCTTGTCCTGTGGCTTCCTTTTATTTTGTGTCTTCCTGTTCGCGCTGTTTTTATTAACAATGGATGTTTACCAACTCGCCAAACAAAGTATCATAGTGAAACAGCCATCTGACTCTTTATAAGTAGCTTAGAAATTATCTCTGCACCTGGCGCCTAGCCGAGTGTCCTCCAGGACCCCTACTGTGGGAAATAAAGTTTTACCAAACCAAACCAAATCAGCTCGATAATATTACCCGCTCAGAAAGGTACAAGCCTCTCGGAACATTATAGTCTTGGGGAACGGCCTGAAACAGAAGGGTGCTTTAGAACTACTTCGAAGACCTTTCTGTGACGAGGTTCGACTCTTCGTCTGGCGATTTGTAGAAACCTTGCTGTACTTCTGGTGGCGATGCAGGTTAAGGCTTAACCGGTCGTTAACCATTGTCACGCTAAAGCATCCCTCCAATCTTCCGATCCAATACAACCGGTGGTCAAGACGAAGACGAGACGTTTTCGCTGCGTGCGTTACCACGGCCATCATTTTTTGTTATGAATGCCCTGCATCAGTTAGATGCTCGGTCAATTCCAAGGCGACAGGTGGAAGCGTTGTATACATCATTGCAGCTTGCCCCGGGAAACGCAGTCCCAGATTAAGAATATTTTTTACTACTTTGCATATAGCGAGTTTTCTTCCAGGGTCGTTTCTTCCGGGGTCATTTTTCCCGGGAATTTTTTACCGGTACCTCCCGCTCCCTTATCAAGCGACGAAGAGTAAAACGAGCCGCAGTGAGAGTCGGACCTTCCGGATAAGCGTGCGCACCCGTAGAAGTAATAGCTGTGTAAATTATAACCTACGTTATTATTCCTCGGACAGGTTTTTCTGGAATGCAGAACATCAAGTAACCGCAGTCATTCAACGCTTCATCTGCCAAAATTCAGCCGCTGCGTCGAAATAGGGGTCACGCTTGGTTGAAATACAGATCTTTACCTGATGTAAGCAATGCCAGCAGCTTAGTGACTGTTCGAAATCTAAAATCAGAAAACTCAATAACAATGCGAAACAATACGCAACAACTTTTGTCTGGTGCTTTCTTACTGCTATCCACGAACCGGACCTACATGTATCATTCTACCTGCTGCCATGAGCTTTGTGAGAAAATTGCCATCGTGTCTGAGCAAATAGAACCGCCTTTTTACAATCTTATTATCTATACTTTGTCGCAGTTTCTGTGATATCTGCAATTCTGACATGAAAACTACAGTAACATTTATTTTTCTTCGATTTTAGTTACGCATATCTGCTGCTTGCGGGAAGTTTGAATGTGTACTTAATGTGTACTTTGAATGGTTTTCGGTCCTAGGTTATTTGAATTTGAATAGAAATACTCAAAATCATGAGAATGATCCCGACGTACCACTTCACAGGGAAAATACAGATTTTACAAACGTTCCTGCCTGATCCTCAGGCGGACTATTCCCACTATATCTCCACTATATCTTATTTCTTCCTAACATATCAGACACTTTGCAGATCTCGTCAGCAACATACGCCGCAGCGTGATGATTCTTGCCTGTTTGGACTTATCAGTATAGAACAGTTTTAGCGAAGCAACGATGTGCGCCTCAACACAGATATCAACCTGTCAGTTTGTCAAGTCTTCAACACAACTGGCTTTCAAGGCCTCCTTTACATGATGCTTCAACTCGCGTGCACTTTGAGTTGATCAAAGCCCCACTTGGACGGTATCAAGGAGCTTGAACGAAGGCAGCGTCAATTTGGGTTCTCAGCTCAGGACGCTAAGAAAGCAGTTCCATTGCCTTTCTTTTTCGGATAGTGATTGCTATACCTCGCCTTTGCAAACTATCGGCTCACCTGTTCCGCATGATGACTGAGCTGATACATAACCCTGATGTTTTGTGTTATTCCACGTAGTTAAGGATTTTGATGTCCTAGGCCATATTTAATGTGAGCACAGATGACTAATCACACACATTGTGTTGGAAAATCCATGCTCAACGTTGCAATACTTGCATACTGCCCGCTTTTTTTTCTTCAGTGTCTGTTTCGCATTAAGTAAATCTTTCTGGATGTTAAATCGTGGATGGACCTTTCTCAATATTTGCAACAATATACTAATATCTGACTATGAAGGAATTTGGGGGCTTTTTTTTTTTTTTCCTCTGCGAAATCACACATGACAAGACCACACATCCGTATTGAACCTTTTCCTGGTTTTCCTTAATTATATTTCATTACAATGCAACGCAATTTTATAACGCACATGATTACTGTAGAGACTACCTGAAAACAACCAATACAGCAGGCAATGTCAAGCGTAAGGAAAACGCAATTCGAAGAAAGTGCCTACGTGGGAAACAATAATTTTGGTTTTGTATCGCAGCCATCCCACAGCAGGAAGTTCAGCCATTTTGTTGGACATAAGCTGTAAGATAAAGCATTCAATTAGGCTTGTTGTATTTTGCCTGGCACGACCTGCCATCAGCCCACGCACGTTCTCGCAGCATAAAAATCTAAAGGACGCTCTCTTAACATTCAATCACATGGACATTCGACTACTAACCCGGGGGAACTGGGTTTCGATATTAGCGGCGGCGGCCGCGTATCCATGCAGACAAGAGCAAGGCGGCCATGTGCCCCGGATGTCAGCGCACGTTAAAGGTCCCCAGGTGGTCGAAAAGACTCCGTAGCCCTCCACTACGGCCCCTTCTTTCTCCCTGCCCACTTTCTCTCCCACCTCCCTCTCTTGCCTTAAGGCGCGGTTCAGGTGCCCATACAACAAAGTGTGGCAGGTATTTTGTCTTTTCACTTCCTCTGAACAAATTATTATTATTATTTAGCAATCGTAACCAAGTTGGTAGAAGTAGAATGACAATTTTCTAATCCTTTTTGGTATATAGTGAAATTACAGTCTCTATCTAGTGCTCTGTGCAGACGAGAAAACGCGCTTTATTAATGTCGGTAATAAAGTGAAAAAGATTTTTTCTTATTTTTTTGCTGTAAGATAGATTATTACCTCTTTTAAGAATAGTGTAATTGAATACATTTCGCGTGTATGCAGAATAGAGCCCGTGAACTGAAATACATTCTAAAACAGGCTGGCCGAAGGATATCTATATAATTTTTCTCGTTTGATTTAATGGCCGAATAAATGAAGACCTCAATGCGTAGATGTGTGCACAGACAGATCGTAACCATTGCGCTCGTTTATCCCACGATCGAAGGACCACCGAACGTTAGTGTAAGGTATTAGGCAATTCTTACTAATTGCAGCCTGTGCACCTATAGCCACGAATAAGGACAGAACTCTGGCCAAAGCATGTTATGAGATTATTATGGAATTGACAAGCTCTTGCTTATGTAGCCCAGATTGAGCACTACAATATCAAAGAAACAAGGCTTTAAAATTTGAATTTGCCATTGAAAAGCAAATAAAAACAACTGAAGCCACATCTTCCGCAGAAGCGACATCTTCCGCATTAGTATAACTGTAGTACCCCACGAGACTTTAAAATTTGAATTTGCCATTGAAAAGGAAATAAAAACAACTGAAGCGACATCTTCCGCATTAGTGTAACCGTAGTTGACCACATCTCAAGCATATACAACTGATTTTCATAAATGCATACTGTTTCGTTTCTTCTAGAAATGCTTGTCATATATTTTGTGCTCTCTCCAGCGTGCCCCTAAATAAAAACTACTGCTCTTTTCGCATCGCTATTGGTAAGCTTTCAGCTTTTGTCACTGAACGGCGCCACAGTGTTTTTAATTATTTGCGTGAAGCGGAGATAGATCTCACGAAACCTTTCGTCGACGAGAAGTGCGGTACTGTGCCGTGTCAGCTTTGAATGTGGAAACTGAAAAGGATGCTACTCTACACTGAAACTGTCCAATTGCTGTTTGGTGGGGGAAATTTACATTTGCTTTCCGTACGTATTTTTTTTTTTTTGTCTACCACCAGACGTCATCGCGGTCGCTGCTTATGGTTTTCAGCATCGGATTGCAAAAAAACGGGCGCATGCACTGATCGAAAACTTCTCGGTAAAAATTTCTACAGCGTTTCTAGCAAAATCGCTATGGCTGGACACTTTAGACATCAATCTTTCCATTGCGCTAGAAAAAAAAAAAAAATTTGATGCTAAATTTAAAGCATTGATTCGGCATTAGGTTTTTGTGTTGGCTATGGAAGAAGAGTAGCTTTGGATCTGATTAAATGACAAAATCAGATTTGTTCTGTCTTTGATTTATCTCCATATATTCTATACGCTTGCAATCATGCAGTTTTTCAACAATGCAGGCCACTTGAACATAACCTTCTCTCGTAAGAGGAAGGGCCGTGCCATCCGCCTCTAATTTGTTTTTATTCGAACCAAAACAACTTCTTTTTTATTTTACTGGCACATCATTCCGCTCATTGACGTCCTCCGTGCCTAGGTGTGGAGGTCGCATTATAGTAGCAATAGTAGTAATACCGCAAACTAAGGCACATATAAACCAAAATCGGAAAGTCACCACTTAAAAACAGTTGGGAGACTTTTTGACTTTATTATTTTGAAATCTTGAACAGGCTAGGATTACAAACGTTCCAGAAGGCCTATTTGCTGCGATCATAGTGGTGTCAGCTTACTTTAATTATTTCAGTAGGTGAACGTTGAAAGATCAGTAGGCGATACATTTTCTCGCGGAAACTGACGGATGGTTATGAGATGTTAGCAATATAGCTGGTGCCACGGTTGTCTAGATTAAGGGGATGGTGTGCATATGAACGCCGTCGCCGTTTTTGCTTCAAAGTATGCACATCTGCCATATGATGCAGCTCATCAGCGTTGCCGCGGGGTAAATGCGCTCGAGCAGCGCTCGTGGCGTGACCTCGACGCCCGCGTCTCGGGCTTGATCAGAATTCCAGCGGCCGACGCTTTCTGCGGCCCTCTCGAGGGGGCGGCACTAGCAAGTTGTTTCGCAAAACAGCACTCCCAGACTGACTCCCTCGCTTTTGGCACAGCGTCCTTATCGGGTGAGGAGGCGCTCATCAGACGACCGTTACGAGCCGCGAGAGAGACAAGAGTGCCCCTCCCTTCTTGGTACCCACGCCACGCCGTCACTTGAATGGGTGTTCCTACAAGCTGACTGACTGCGTGGTCGTCTTGAGTGATCTGCCGCTCCGGCCCGTTTTGTTGATCGAGAGTGCTGCGGACGGTGTCCCTTCCAGTGGTGGTCGCGATGCTTCTGAACTGGACGATACTTCTACTGTCATGTGTGATCGCAACCTCTGAGCCCTTTGACCTGACCATCCTGCACATCAACGACCTGCACTCTCACTTCGACCCGACGGATCCTTACGGCGCGCGATGTAGGCCGGGCACCGAGGCGCGATGTGTGGGAGGCGCCGCGAGACAGCTCTACCTGGTGCGTACACTCTGATTTATCCCATTCCTGCATTGTTCGCCCAGAGGCACACTACTACGCGCACCGTGTCACACGTGCATGCGCTTTCCCCGCGCCGTCCTGAACCGGAGAAGCCCACATCGGCTGGCGGGACGTCCTCACCCCTTTAATGAAGAGGAGGAAGCGCCGCGCTTGTGTTCTGGGCTCGGGAAGCGGCCGTTCTTCTCTGACACGTCTTAAACGCGCGCCGTACTAAGATCTAAATCGGGCTCCAGAGTCGACGGGGAGATGCCTCGCTGTGTTTTATGCAACCTGCGGATTAGTGGGCCCAGTGACAACTGTCGTGCATTTTAGTTGGAACCATGCGGAGTCAAGTTAAAATAAAAGGCGCCTTGCGTCGAACACATGCGGTTTTCGAGACAACCACATTATGTTTAGGAGCGCAAGAACAAGGCCTGCTTAAGAGTAAACTATAAAGAAAGTAAAATATAAGCAAGATAAGTTGCTCTGCGAGTTGGTTAATCATTGTCAAGGGAGAACGCTAGCAGACAACGGACAAGGATGAGGTGGACACACACATGAGCACATGTGTGTGTCCGCCTCATCCTTGTCCGTCGTCTGCTGTCGCTTTTCCTCTCACAGTAAGATGCAACACGTGCGCGATTGACATCTGATTCCCCGCGCAATCTATCAACGGAAGCGCATGCAGACGGACATATGGGCTGTTCTAATAGATCCTGCAATTTCCAAACGGCACGAGCAAAGACACTATACCTTCATCGGTGCTCGTCATGGGGAAGTTTAATTAATGTTTCACGTAAGGAATTATTGCTGGCACGCTTCGTGCCAAAACAATTACTTAGACGGCCCGCACTTTCTGGTACTAATTAATGCAACCACTTTCATAATATAGGCTTGCGTGCCCAACCAACACCACCGGAAACTTTTCTCGATTTTCTAGCGAGCGTTCGCCCGTAGTGCTTCGCGCTCGCTTGCCAATAATTATTTAACCGCCTGCTTAATCATGACTTCGTGCCATTATATTTGTCTCATAAAATGAGACAAAGTTCTGGACTCCTGAGCATATATCGCCCATTCTGAGGGCCTATAACATGAAGCCCTCAGGGTTCATCGTTGTACCATCAAGCGCGAGAATCCGCTTTGATGAGTGTGGCGCGGAATGCACTACGTGTGTCACGCAGGCAGATGTAGGAACTAAGAGAGGGGGAGCAAAAATGGGGCAATTTGCGTTACAAAGGTTACAGGCTTTTGCTCGTAAGGACTTCAACCCTACCCGCACGCAAAACGGTAATAAGAGAAAGATATCATTCAAGCATTAACGATTAGGTCTGCCATGGCCGAGACATGTGCAAATACCATTGTTTTCAGAAACGATAGTGAACTGGAAATGCAGAAGGCCAAGTGGTGAATCAGGTGAAGTTTGTGGTTAATACCTTCCTTGATTGCAGTTTTGTTAGATATTAGCTTCATTCATTTCTGAGTAGTCGTAGTATACGACTTTTATTTGGCTAATAGTTACAGGCCGAGCTTATCAGCTGCCTGAGCGACTAGTCCACGCTCTTTGTAGTGGCTGTATTATTTATTGTTTGTGTCAGGTACTAACCATGCTTTTGCGTACTGCGTTTAAGAAGGAAAGCAGAACAACGGTGGATATTCGAAATTCTTTTCGTCGTGATTGCACATCTTTCCGTTTTGAGGCATTAAAGTTCTCGACAGGCAGATATTCTCACGTGTGCATTCCTAATTTTTTTTTCCCTTGTTCACCTTGCGTGGTATACTATTCATCGTGGACGGGCTCACGTGCGCACAAAATCTAAGCAATCAAATCCGGTCACCACGACCAGCATTACATTGCATATCGAAGATGATTTTGCTATCCCATTTCTCATCATCACAGGTACGGCTGGGGCACGTCTTTCTAAATTTTGGAGACATGGTAGACTTTTTAGCATGTAAAGTTAAAACGTTCAATTTTTTGCACTTCGCAACACGTAAACTTTCATCATTTAAAAATGTGTCGTGCGCGGACTATAGACAGAAATATACATGATATTTACTGTAAGCGGATCGCAAAACTTGGCTGCTGTCGTTGAAGTTGGCACAGCATGACGCTGAGTCGGTGTCCACCGCGATAAAAAGAACGTATCATAGCGTTGGGGAAGCCAGATAAAGTGCACATTAATCCGTGCACTCGTATAAAGCGGAATGACATCTCCTCCTACAACGTTCTGTATTTCTTCGGGGAAAACAACGTTCTGCTCGCCACCACCGGCAGTTAGCGTGAACATGCGTTCAGAAATGTGTTTTATGAAATTTGTCCATGAAGGACTGACTGCGCTTCTTGTAACTCCATTTGATCACAGGCATTGAAGAGACATAGAGACGATCCTCGAATATAACACGCATGATTTCAATTTTGTTATACTTTGCATCGCACTGCACTCTTTATAACCTATGCTGTCTGCCGTTTAATGACGACATGCAATCGTATGCGCATTCCGAAAGTTTGTAAAACAATCGCATCAGTGTTGAAGAATGAACGAACCGAACTAAAAAAAAGCAGGTACCATAAATAAGATGCCGCTATCTAGAATAGAGAAGGATGCAACGCTGGCTGGCTGGCGCAGTAGCGCTAGAGACAAACTCGCATACGAATAAGGTGCGATCATTCATGCCTTTAAAGCTACAGTGTTGGTGAGGATAGCTACTTCGTTGCCTAAATTTGAATTGATGGGAAGTTCTGAATTACAGGCCTTTTTTACCCATTATGTGTTGTTTTATGCCAAAAATCAAATACATTACTAGTGCCAGATAAAAAAAAAAAACAGCATATGTAAGGCCGCAAGACAATAATTAGTAATGTTAATAAAAGTGAACCTAGCACGAAATGGGCCGTTTAAGGGAGCATTAGCCACGGAAAAGAACGCACTTGTAGTAATAACAATATCAGTAAGGTTATTTTAATTTTCTGTTTGGTTTATGGGGAGACAGTCGTAAAATTAATTTCTACAGTTTACTCCTACGTTTTTGAATGCTGTCCGTGCGAAGAGACATGAAATTCTTTTCTTTCCATATTTATACTTCACACATTAGTCTGCGTTGAACTAACCTCTAATAATGTATTCCCACTCCACTCCATTGTATTAAAAAATAAATAATTGGTTCACAGGAAGGGAAAGGCGCAGTATCTGTCACACTCATGCATGTTCTGCAAACACATCCCGATGAACACTGTAACACCGCATAACACTGCATATATGGCGCATCTGCTCGCAGTAACGCCAGGTATCTTGAGGACCTCATAGCTCCCGGTTTGAAAATGCCCGCCAGCAACGAACGTTGTTGTTGAATGCATCTATTTTCCTTTTTTTTTTTATGTTCCTCACATTCCTTGCCTAGGCCCTCACACAGCGTCACCGCATCAAAATCAGAGAATGTACCTAACCGGCGCTATAAAAGCTGCTGTAGTCAAAACTGCAGGTAAAGGTCTAAAATTATGCCCTATTCAATTTAGGTTTCTGGCCCTTCAGACACCGCATTGAAAACTTCAAACCTCTCTCAATAAAAACAAAAGGTGGGGTGGAGGCACAAAAGAGCACTAGGAATTGAAATTTAGTTCTATTTTGAACTAAGGTTGTTGCATTTCTGCTTTATTTTATAGGCATGCATATGACTGGTCATTTTGCTAATTATCTGAACGAAACATAATCGTATTATTAATAAATAATTTCTTGAATATTGTAGCCCAGTGGATGGGCAAAGAGCATAGCGCGCAATGTTATTATTATACTAAAGTATAATCAAGCCACTAACGGATCGAGCCCCTTAAGTGAACCCTGTGGGACATCCAGCGTGGCATCGTCCTAACTTTTATTGCCAAGCGTTGACCGCTGTGTACTAACTGGCTGTCGGTCTATTAGATGGAAAGAAAATAGCAAGGGCATGGGGGATACCTCGCATGGCTATCCAACGCTTCGACAGGATGATTTGTCTTTGTTTCTGTGACTTGTTTGTCACGAGACATAGCTGCCTCTTAGCGCCTACGTTGCGCAAACCTTGAAAGCAAGAGCACGTGTCGACTTTTCTTTTTTGACCTCTGTGCCTTCTAGCTGCTCAGTGCTTCCGCCTACAGCTCTGGAAAAGCCCTGCCGTGCCAGCAATTGAAGCGTTGGCGTCTCAATTGCATGGCTGACTCGCAACCGAGCGAACTTTCTTCTGACGTTCTTGTTTTTTTCCTCAACTCTCAAAGGGTTTCACCTGACGGCGCAGTGAATTCGCTGCGTTTTGTTTTTGCGCTGGGTCCTTCCATCGCTCCCATGCCTGCACGGAGCAGCTGTCCCGGATCCTCGTGCACACATGTCGTCAGTGGTTTTTGCGCTGTCCCAGCTTTCCCAAGTGCGTCGCGACTTGTGGGACCGGGAGTTCAGAAATTGGGTCGCGCTTGTTGCGTCGCAAAGCGCGAAGTACGCATTGTGACAGCTGTAAAAGCAGCGCGAGGACTTACAAACACACCGGAGAAAATGACTCAACAGTGCACAACGAAACACCAGCGCCATGCGTTTTCTTCTCTCCTAGAGTTGATTTCGAACGTGCTTTTCTGCAAGAACACTGCATAAGGGTGGATACGAAACAAAAACCTTGATAAGAAAGCATAGCATACCATAGAGAAACAATTACACAGATACAGGAGCTATGACACGTTGGAAATGTCGTGAGAGCACATAGAGACCAAGAATGAAGACAAAATAAATATTTGCGGAGCAAAGAAAGTATGTTTAAGGCGGTCAGGCAAGAAAACGAGAGAATAACTTGTAATGGATAGAAAGGACACATATAAATATATTTGATCACCACGGTTGTCTCTAAGTCATCGCACTTTGTATAAACATGCAGCATACAAACAATAAAAGTGCATACCTCGTCGCATAAGTCTTATTTATCGCGTATGAACTTTGATGCGGTGGTGTTTTGTGTCCTGTGTCGCAGGAAATCCGGCTTCGTCGTTTACCGCGAGCGAAAAATTTCCATTGAACTAGAATATGAAGCAATAGGCCAAAACCTTCAGATTGATGTCAGAGTTTTCAAGCAGGTCCCTCTGACCAGATGAAAATATGCGAGGTGATCGCGACATTTGGGTAATTTGCACGAGGATGGAAATTGAACCAAGTATTTTCCACCTGCGAGACGACCATGCAATGCATAAACGAGGGAGACTCGTTGTTTCAAACCGAATAAAGGCGGACTTAGTGAGTGTGCGATGCCATCGGGCACACACCAACACACACTAGAGTTGTACAGCTACCAGAGGGCATCGCTGTGGTGCAGAGCAACGGGTAGTGAAATTCACCTATTGTGTGGTCCGTCTTTACAGTCAATACCTCCCCGGAACAGATGTAGTCTCTATTTTGAGTGGGTAGCGGACGTAAAAAGATATCTGACTGGGCAAATTTGTCGTCATCTAATTCGCAATACAGTTAATTATCTAGAGCTAGGCCGTCGGAGAAAAACAGGCACACGAAAAAAAAGCAGTTAGGAATTACTCACAAGCACACACACTGAAACACAGAGAAAAACGACTGCCACTCGAGGAGCTACTGGCCAGTACAAAAAAGAGGAAAGTATGTTGTCAATAGTGATACTATTTTTGCATGAAACCTAAGCCAAACGTAAGATGTGTGCTTTGTTTTGGACATGAAAAACCAACCAGAAAAACTGCCTGATAGTTATTATACTCTGTAATGTGAAATTTGATTTTGCGGCATACTGAGACAAATAATTTATTGGAGTTAGGTAATTATGCACTGGCACAGAGCACACTTTGCTTTCCACATGTAATCCTTCTCCAATAGCACTCATTTTCCTGTCCTTGACTGTATTAAAGATGATCTGTGGCAGGAGAAATGAAGAAAGATGTGTTCTCTAATTGCTGCACATATTGCTAGCTCTGAATGAAAATGTCAATAAAAATGTTCCATGAGGTCGTCACAGTAGCTAGATGAGATGAGAGGAAAAGGAATCGTGCTTTGCTCAAGCTTAAGTAGTATATGTAGTTCTTGTTTCTCTTTATATCTAGATTTATTTCCCCCATTCCTAATATTGGCGTGAACATGTGCGGTTATGCATGGCTCATGACATCTTTGGTGAGCGCGACAGGTGAGAATTAGGCAGCCGATATCAGCACCCCGGTGTCCGACTATGCACACATAGTTGAACAACATGATGGGAAGTACCAAATTGGTCGATTGGTATTGCAGACAGACCCTCACGCGGGTAGATGATGTCCGCCCCTGTTATTCTAGAGTGGTCTCTACGAACCCCATGGCAATACAGGTATTCTAAACTTTCAATAGCGTTAGAGGCTCTCTCGGGATCCTTACACAGCCATTCAACAAACTATCTGATATTTGGCCCCAGGTTGCCCTTTGTCACTTACAATAGGGCGGCATACAGGACACGCTATTCCGGGTACACGTAGCTTTCACCTTCAAATTTGGGACGGCGTAGCGTTAAAGGTTTCGCCAGGATCCCAACGCTACCATTCACCAGTCTGCCCGAGACTTCTTCCAGGCAGCACAAACCTTGGGCCGAGTGTTGGTACCGTGTGGAAAATGTAAGGGCTTACGTAGTGAGAAATAGTGTGAAATCGTGCGAAGTCGTGCGAAATCGTGTGTCAGTCAAATGTTACGTCTGTGACACTGCGTGTTTCAGCAGCTGGTGTACTTAAATGCTGCTGATAAACGATGTCATAATAAACAGGTGGCTCAGCTGTTGGAATGCCAAATCTAATCATTCCGTTTCTGTGCGACCTCTCGAGCTGACCTTCTGCGTTCGCAGTCCAGAGTTAGCGTTTCCGCCTACGCTGTTAACTGTTCCTGTGGCCTTCACCACCGTGGATGATGGTGCACTGAACCCTTTAGTGACGTGAAGCCCTCTTATATGGATCAAAGTCTTCGCAGGGATTGGCTACGGAGTCAAGTCTACAGCGACCTCAAAGAGCAAGTCCACATTGTGGGCTTCTTCACTAGCTTCGCGGTCGACACATCCACTAAAGGACTTGTACGAGGCATGGGATGTCTTTCATACATCGTTCGTTTGGACCCTATAGCGTACCAGATAACTGAGAAAGAACGTTAGTTCAAGTCATTGCATTACTGAGCATATGCATCGGTAATTAGCTGTTATCACGCCCTATCTAAAGAGTGATAGGCTATATTTATACGCGCACAAATGTCACCATGTGCCACTGGTGCACTTGAACACGAACCCGAAAGATCATGTTTTGACTACGCAACACGAGATAACTTTTTAACCTCCGAAGCGTGCTGCGTAATAATAAGGCGGTGCCTGACTGTATGCACGTTTCCAAGTGAATTTAAAGCATTATCTCACCTAAGGCGCCGAGATTCGTTACGTTGAATAGATGGAGCAGGCGTCTGTATCTGGTGTGTTATTTCGTGATATGAAAGCGAAAAGAGCGGGGAACAAGTGCGAAATAGCCAAATAATCGGGAGTCGTAAAAAGGAAAAAATTAGAAAGTACATTTAGTTAACAGAAGGGCTTTTAAGGATATGACGCGATAGCGTATAGGCTACCACCCGATGTATAAACCCCGGTTTTCACCAAGCCGTATGAACGTGTCCGCATATAGCCAAGGACTATAGAGTGCCTCACTCGGCATCCAATAGCAAAAAAAAAGATTGATTCTTATTCCACATTTCCACATCGAATGTGCAACCCGGGTTCGCAGTTCTTCCTATATTTCTGATATCATCTGGTCTCGTTAAATCGCACGGACTATCCACTAACCAGTGCTCACACATTTATCCTGCCTGCTATCACCAGCCAGCGCCATGTCCCTGAATTTTCGCTAAAAACTTCAATGCCGACTCCAGATTTTCTCGCTAACGAGACCTTTAAATCTATCTCGTTAAAATTATAACGGCACCACAGGTGGACAAACTTGAAATTTCCAGATTTATCACTCTTTTCAAAATAACAGATCGCACAGTTTCACATGTTTCACGTCGGTTTAATTTATACCTTACAGCTGAATCCTTCGTGATTTTCACGAAGAGCTTTATTGCCGAATACTTGTAAATAGCCTCCTTTTCGAACGCAAGTACACAGCCACCAAGCTTTCTCCTTTCTCGGACACCTTTCAGTTGTGCTTTTGATTAGTTAGCTTGCTCATTGTCGCTGTTGTTGATATGCCGCCTGTTGTGACCGAAGAGTGTTCATTTGCGCAAGACATAAACAGTGTGCGCAAGCAACAAAAGCAAGGCATCGATCTTCGCACTACAACGCCTGCAGGTTTAAAATTAGTATGCGGATAAAACAAGTAATGTGCCCTTCTCAACTCTTTCTGGAGCAAACATCGCGAAACGATATCGAAAAGTGAGCCGGCATGCAATAGTATGAGAATCGCCAACATAACATTGAGGCCACATAGTCACGGTCTCCCGTGTTCCCATTCGTACTGCTTGTACCTGTACCTTTTCGCCGGTCACTAAGGCTTTTGCAGGTGGCTGGAAACTTGCTCCGCTTCCTGTCACCGTTTTATGTTCTGTGCTGTTTTTTTTTTTCCTAGTTTATGACGAACAACCAACTAGTTAAAGCCGCTGCATTCGTTAAAAATAGCGGGAACGTGTGGGTCTCGCGCTGCCAAGACTAGGAACACCTCCGCGATATGGCCGGCGCTCTTGGCATGAACGGGCGAAAAAAGCTCAAAATATTTCTTCTTCGCGCGCAACCTGGGTTGCATGAAAGTGCAGACTTTTTTTTTTTTCAAGGAAAGATATGTCCGGGAATTCTTCATCATCACTCATGCGAATATGGCAGGTCGGTTAATAAGTAGTGCTCAGAGCATTCATCTTGTCGGGATTCGATAATGTGTAGTGTTGTTAAACAACATTGCAGAGTAATTACTAATAATCACAACGATGCTAATGAATCGAGTCTAGCAATCATGCACTTGCTTGGTACTCTTTATTGTGATCGTGCGGATTTCTAAACGTCTTTGTTAGTTTTCCGTTAGTCTTCCAACTTTAGTCTTCCAGTTTTGTGTAATATGACTGATTGACTTAGCAGACCAACATTGAGATAATGCTAACATAAACAGCGTTTTCAAACCTTGTGTGACAATGTGTCCTATATAAGCTGAACGAAATGTTTTGAACTGCGCTGGCTTCTTTTAGAGCTCGGCAGAGATAAGACAGTACGGTATTCGCACGGTTAACGTGCGGTATGGCAGATAGTATGTTCGCGATAGCTGATTATTAAAGGGTAATTAGTTTGCTGCTATTGAATAATTTACTTCTCGTTTTCTTTCCAAGCCAAATCGTTTAAAATGATAGTTTGCAAATTTCTGGAATTAACATTATCGTTCGGGATACCGAACGGGAAAATATACGGTCAAAACGATCCCTTACTACAACCAATGGCGCCTGAAATGTAGCCGCACTTCAAGGCGGGGAGATGCACATTTCAAAAAAAAAAAAAAAGCGGCAGATGATTAAAATACTTCGGCATATGAAATTGGAGCCAAGCTATTCATATATATTTTCTCAATTCTACCCTGAAGAAGGACGGCCCACCGTCCGAAACTGTTGTTAGAATAAAATAGATAATCAGGAAAGATGTGTGACATCCTGTTTGATGTTTGAATTTAACTCTGTCCCATTAGTAGCAAGCAAACCATGTCTATATATAAGTATACATACATACATACATACATACATACATACATACATACATACATA
>JAJIZL010125450.1:33041-56513 GCA_023969395.1 Amblyomma maculatum | reverse complement strand
CAGGGCCATACGGCATTACAGGGGGAGTGGTTATACAATGTAATAAAAAGCAAAACATAACAATATGAGCATAGGTTTACAAAACGTTGCTGGTTATACATTTTTAGCTGAGGCATTCTTGAAATAAACGGTGGTTATTAGTTAGTGCCAGTGAAGCGGGAAGGTGATTCCACTCGTCGGATGTACGGGGTAAAAAGGAGTGAAAATAGGTTTTTGTTCTGCAGAATGGTACTCCAACTTTGTGGGCGTGATCCATCCGGGCTGAAACGTACTGTGGGGGTGAAATACGTTCTTCGCGCAGGTGAGAATGGTGAAATATTTTATAAAAAAGACAAAGACGAAGTGTTTTGCGACGAGATGCGAGAGATGGCAGACTGAGGCTGGCTTTCATGCTGGATACGCTTGCTGTTCTATAATAGTTAGAGAGGATAAACTGTACAGAAATATACGTACGTATTACAGTAATATATAAGAAGTAATATAGTAATATATGTAATATATAAGAAGCAATAATATGTAGGAAGTAATATAGTAATATAAGTAACATATAAGAAGTAATACTCACAACAGGGCGCGCAAATATATTAATCCGCCATTACTCAGAATAAATTTATTTGTTTGCCGATTTGCAATCCACAAAAGAGATTTCATCAGCGCGGAAATATCGATAACTCGAACCAATTTATTTTCCACTATTCTTGATCGTAAATTACCATTTAGAAGAAAAAAACGACTACCCTTCTTTTCCTTTTTTTTTACAACATAATTTCTGTGCGGTGTTTAAGTAGGGACATCGGAATCTTCTCTAAATGTCACACAAAAGTGAGACAGAACTACTTACTACAGAAAAGAACTAGAGAAAACACTACAGAGCTCTAAAAAAGTACTGCACAACTACAGAAAAGTTTGATGTTATGACAACAGTGCAAAATATTTTGTCGTACTTTGGGCACGGTTCCGCAGTATATTTTTTTTCGACTGGTTCTGAGTGAACGTAGTAGCCATATTAATCCGGCGGTGCAGATTCTTTGAATTCTGTCAGCCACCTCTTCTGGGAGAGAGCTACAGTGAGAAATGGGACGAAGCTGGGATAGGATGGAAGGAAGCAGTCTGTGCTGGGCCCGAAATAGCGTTTTGCGCCCAGCAGCCACCGAAACAGCGCTTGCGCCCTATGCTGCCCGCCAGCGTAAGAGGAGCAAAACCGCAGACAAAGCGCAGGCCGCGTCGACGGAGGCTGACGTGGCTGTTCCTCTCAAAGGATAAACAAAGCGTCTCGAATGGGCGGCGAGAAAAAGGGAAGGGGATCGTCGGTCGCTGCAAGCCTCCTTTTCTCTCGCCTGGCGGGCATACACGTCGGATACATGTCCTGCCAAATGAAGACGCCGCCGCCCCATACAGGGAACTGCAGAAAGTTTCCTTCAACAGAGCGCTTTGCAGGCATTTACAGAAGCTGATTCACCTCCTTTTTTCAGTGGGCTTTAGAATTCTTCAAACTTAATTATTGCGGACGAGATCGTGCCAAAAATTTCCGGCCTAGTGCATCGTTTCTAAAAAGCACGCAGTTTGGGCACGCCTTTAATCAGCGGCGTCAATTAAGGCAGGACACTAAATGGTGCACGAATCACCACGTGACCTACTCCCCTTTTATGCGCTGCAACTCGAAGCGGGGGAGGGGGGGTTGGAGGGGGGGGGGCAAACGAGCACTCTTATTACAAGGCCTCAAAGTTCATCTCAGTATCTCAAATAAGTTGCATTTCCTGGCAACGGATATATTTATGCTTCAGTCGAAACATTCGAAAAACGTTCTAGCCTGCCCAGTAGGCGACCTAAAATACTGCTGTACTATACCATCAATAGAGGGTAATTATTAAAACCAAATCATTATTCGTATTCCGCCTGTATGCGTAAACTTAGGTTCTATTTACAGGCAGAACTGAGCCGACGTACTGGATGAAAATGCGGTCAGAGAAGCATGAGAGGTGAAAGAAGGTGTTAGGGTATCATGCACTTGAGAGATCAGAAGTGCTCTTCTGGTCAGCCCTATGTAGAATCACGTTTTTTTTTTCAATATTCGACAATAAACTTTCGTTTGTTCTTCAATAGCAATAGTCTCGCGCGAATTAAAGTTCAGGATGTCAGGAAATGGGCAAGGAACGTCCGAACAATTCCTGCCTGATGTTTCAAAATAGCTGGCTTAAAGGTGGGGAAGTAGATGGCTGACGCCGGCCATGGCGAGAGCATAAAATTAATGACACTGGCGATGGTAATTTTTTTTAAAAACGGGTAATCGACAAACCAAGGAGGAGATAAGCAACACTTCGATTGCCAATTTCATGTGCTGCTTCGCACACACTGTGGAAACTTTGACAGTTACTGTCGCTTGGATTTTTTTGTCTGCCCACATGTGATTTTACCAGTATTTTACCAAACCTTTAACAGTATGCTACAATAAACCAGTACATGAGCGCTAGACTAGGGAAGCCGCCGGTTTCTACACGTCATTTTATGGTTGTTTTCTCTGCCTGCAGTTTTTCTTGCTCACTACAAGGAATGAACTCAGTCTATCAGAGGCCACTATACCTCTATTCTATAGAGAACATAAATGGATTCATGTTATCCTTCTTTCTGTCTGACTGATTTCAGTGAAAGCGAGCGCATCGGTAAACATTTTTGCAATATGCACCAAAAATATTCTGACTAATATAATATTTAAATTATATCAAAATACCCCCCTCCACTCATAATATGCGCCGGAATCGGAAATTATGATGCCGCAGGTTTTCTATAGCGCAACACTATGTAAACGATAGTGCACGGGGCGCAAACACCCCAAGCTTCATAAAACAACCACAGAAACACGGCTGTATGAGCAGGAAAATGCGGCATTAATGCGACTTAAAGCAGCACAAAAACCCGGGCTGGGCACGTTGCAGTCGCACCGAGTGCCGCCTATATATCGGTCGTTCATTGCACGTAAATTCGTGCAGACTTTGTTCTCAACCATATTTTTTTTTATTCTTCTAAAACGTCGTGACATATTGCTCACTGTGACAAACATCTCAACTTGTTTTCGGCGAAAACAAAAACAAATCACGCCATAGTTGCAACCTTTATTCGCCGAACCATAAGACAACCTAGTCGCACACACAAAAAAAAACTGCAAAATAAGCTTTTTAGGCATGAATTTGGGCGTTATTTTCTGACAAATAAAACCTATTGCGCTTTCATATGCAGTAAATTTAGCTCAATTACATTGTTTTTGTTTAAATATAAGACAGGACAGGTACAAAAGAATGATAATTTGAAATGTCATGAAATATTTTGTTCTCGCAATGGTCATTTAGGCTTCGTTTCTAAGATATCCAGAAGGAAAAGAAGCCTATGAAATGATGTCCGATATCAAGGAACGCAAGGTACATCAGGGAGAAGGAAAGAAAGAAACTTGTGTTGCGAGCAGGCCTGAAATATTCGCTCTAGGTGGGAACCTGTTAGTCCAGGGAGCCATAAACCCGAGCCATAGCTGGTGGTTGAAATCATGTGCATTAAAGTGCCGTTATAGTGCCATGAACGCGATTCTTGTGTGCGCCTGAGCATATATGTTTGTGCTTGAGCATGTGTGCGCCTCAGCATGTGTGCGCCTGAGCATATCATGTTGAGGCGCACACATGGATAGAGGTTAAGACAGGTGTGACTCGAAGTGACAGTGGAGTGAACGGAAAATGTGCAGTGCGGACCAGACCGAGCGTTGCGTGATCGATGAACAGGACTCTGATGCATTTGCTGAGTGACTGCATCGTTTTCAGTACTGCCAGTTTCTCGTGTTTCTTTTTGTTTTGCTGTTTTTGTTGTTTGTTGTGTGAGCAGTCGGCTTTGCCCCCCCCCTCCCCCCAGCGGCGTTTTTGTTGATGTCTGCGCACGAAAGGGTTATGCCTCATTGTAATGAGTACGCGACATTACCTCGATGGGAGCGAGTGAATGGAAACTAGCCTTTTTTGTTGTTACTGTTGTTTAGTCATCTAAGGGTGCTGCAGCACTTGGATGAATTTTTAGGGGGAGGTGTAAAGGCTAGCATCAGCCGGCCGTTCGGAAAAAGGTCAAAACAGAAAGCGAGGAAAGACGCATTGTTTGGTGTAGTCCCGAGCCCTGAATGGGAAAAGGTGCATCCCCCGCTCCCCCCGCCGGTCGCGTGCCAAGAAAAGCGCGAGCGCTGTAGCACGTGAGGACGGTCCCCTAATCACTCCCGTGGCGGGACCGCGTATCGGGAGTGGACGACACGTCAAGAACACTAAGGTGACTGGAGCCCCTTGGGCTTCGTCAGTGTCATTTGTTGGAATATTTCCTAAGATCTTTTCTGTAAAGACTGAATGGCGCGAATGGAGTGGGCTCGTGTTTCTTTTTTTTTTTCATTTAGAATACACCTCAAAGATCCCAGATATGGGGATTGCACGGGAGGTTTCTGGGCTATCTCGCTTCTTTTGTGTGTCTGGATTCCGGATGTGTTCCTTGTGTTTTGCTAATAGCCAGAACTCTTGCCTGGCGCCAGTCTATGCAGTATCGAGGAACACATATATATCGCGACGTGGGGGCTCTGGGAATGAAGAAGCTGATTTCGTCCACGATAGGCTACTTGGTATATTTTTGTTCTGCGTCTTGTCTGTATCCTAGTTCCTTGAGGGTTGCGCGCCCTGTTGTTGTGAATTTAACCTTTGTAATTGGTTAAATTTATGGGCCTCGGCAACCTTCTGCCTCGTGTTGTGAAGCGGTCGGGTATACTAATAGTGATTTTAAATAAATCTATGCATGAGAGCGTTGCTTTTTTTACTTCTGCTCTCTTTAGATTAAAAAAGGTGCTCAGTATCTTATGCGGCTTATGATTGGAGCCTGGATGATGCGGACGGTGTTTTGCTCTTTCATGCTATGTCTTCTGCTTTGGTATTTTCAGGCATTCATCGCTAAAAGCGCAGATTGTGCAAACTATGAAGTTTCAGAGTTCTATATTGGGCTTGTTAAACCTAAATTCAGGAATCCTTGTTTCCAAAATGATGAATCAAAACAGCGGAGCCCTCGATTTACGCATCATGGAATAGCGCGAACAGGGTCATGGCAGCAGCTTGCATATGTTGGTTACTCATTTGTGACATAACAAAACAAGTCATACGTTGAACTACAACTCAGCTTACGTCGAAGACGCACGGCCTTTTATATATCATCTGTGCCACCACGGCAATCTGTGTGGCGCAACCATATTTCTCATGAAGTATAATAAGACAAAATAGGCTTTCTAATCAAGAGGTGAATCAATGATGTGCATGTCAAATTCCTTCCATATTAGCGCAACGCACGGTGTGCTGGTAAATGGTCGCGCAGCATTGCACTCTAGGCTGCCTCGATGATTGGCTGGATCAACTGTTTTTTGTGTTTCGCAAGTGCATTCCCTTACCTGAGCCCAGCCGTTGCTAAATATGAAACACAAAAAGTAGTTGGTCTGCTAAATCAACGAGATAACCTCGATAACGATGATGCGTGATGATCGCATCAGCATGCCGTCCACTGTGTGATTACAAAACTTTTACAAATCTCTGTGATTACAAAACTTTCGTTTTTCTTATTATATTTTATACGCGACATGGCTGCGACACATATGTTGCCGTGGTGGGCAGAAGGCGTAAAAGTCGTATTCATTCGATAAACAGAGTTTCGATTCAGCGTATGTCTCTTGTTTTGTACTGTCACAAATTAATAAGCAACATACTCACGCTGCTTTCCTGACCATGTTTGCGGTCTGTCATGATGTATAAAGCGAGGATTCCGCATTTTTGTTTAGTCACACATTTACAAACAGGGGTTCTTGAATTTAAGTTTCACAATCCCAAAAATATGTTCTGAAAAATTGTACTTTGCACAATATCGCGCTCTTCACGCTGAATACCTAAGAACTTTTTAACTGGTAAACATCCGTATCATTCAAACTCTGCGTTAGTAATCGCTGAGCAGTGTAATATGTAATATCTTTCTTAATTTAAATTTACTATATGTCAGTGCACTAAATGATTCAACTTATCTAGTTTAATAATTCGGCACCATCATGTTTCCAAGATTATAGGAACAACGCGGTCAATCAATCATCACACACAACAGGATTGTGAATAGCACAGGCACGTCCGCTGCCTGAAATAAAAGGTTTATGTTTTTTGCGACTGCTCTGGTTTTCTTTGTAGCTATATTTGTTGACTCCATCTTGGTTTTCGACTAGAGTAAGAAAAAAAAATGTGGTGTTACTTTGCTTATGTGGACCGCTGGCGTCAAAAATATAATTTCTACTCGTCTGCGTATTTGCTCTTTAATTTCAGCCCGGCAAAAAAAAAAAAAATGTAAGCAGTAGTATGCCTCAAACTATCCAGCACTTCCGTTCAAGATCCATAATGCCTCTATCAAAGACGAGCACACCGGCGTTTGTGATAGAACTGGGCAAGGTCAACCCGTGCAGCTTGGACGGTAGTGGTCAAATGCTCTGTGCTGAAGTAATGTTTCCCGATTTTCAGCCTGTTTTATATCAAAGTTAAGATTTCGTCGCTTTTCTTGAGGTCGCATTGCTCTGGTGGAATGGCGCAACCTAGGCGCGAAGAAACATCCCGCAGCAGATTGCCCTTGGCTTTCATAAAACCGTCCTTGAGCTTGTGCGACAACACGCGCTGCGCGTGCAGCCCAATGATCCTAGCCAAGGCCTCGTTAATGCAGGACACGTAGAACAGCGCGGTCCACTTTAGATTCGAAGGACCACTAAGACAACTCTGGAGTCTCCAACACGGTCGCGCGCCTCGTTAGTGACCGTCTTGATTTGGTCCACTGTTCGGAAAAGGGCATTACCGTGCGGCCCACGACTTCTATGCCCGTGAATAGCTGGTCAGTACAATTCTCCCCTGTTCGCTGGTCCCCGGTCGCAGGCGTGTCGATATAAAGAAACGAAATTGCTGTACGATAAAATGTTTTCATTAGGCCTCGAGCGGTGTTGACAAAGATATGAGCACCCCGTTTTCTTTCGGAAGTTTCTGAGTTCGTTCCCATTGTACCGGGGACCCAGAGTGTTTCATTGGGGTGTAATTTGTTTTTTTTTGTTTTTTTTTTCCTATTACTCGGTTTCTCGTTGAAGAGTCTGAATAAAGAAGACGCTTCTTACATTGCTTTCCGAACTTACGTTCGCTACATTTCCGCCGTACACAAAGCAATCCTCAATTTAGAAGGTTACCGTATTTTGCTCCGCCACGCATCCATGCAAAGGCATAAAGGTCCTTCTTATGCATGCGCTGCAATGGTGAATTGCATGTACTCCTTATGGTGCTTATATTGGGGAATATATTGACGTATCATCCTTGACCTTGGTGCTTACACTCCCATTTACCCACACAAAGTATGCTGAGTGTACCGTCGTAAAACCAAACAGTTGGTCTCACAGATTCGTTCAACACGGCAACACGGTTAGGTGTGATTCCTACGCCAAAAATTACTATTAGGCTTCAAGCTTCACTAAGTACAAGTTCTGTAAAGGTCCGAGTCTCCTGCGCGTAGAGCAGCTAATAATCAAACGTCTCTTTTGACGTCCCAAAAAGGCGCTGTGTTTTGTGATTCTGCACATGCCTTGCTGTGCTAGGCAAAAACGTTACGCCACAACCTCAACGTGCAAAAAGCGGCAGGAGTTTGGAATGTAGAACATCGAGCATTTAAAGAGTGAAAAGGCTACGAAGTCCCTTTCCACACGCTGGTAAGAATGCGGTGGGATTGTGGTCAACGATCTTCATGTAAGTTGTATTCAGTTGGGAGTACACAAAACGCAGACATACTATTAGCAAACGACACTCCAAGACACCTTCACCAATTTTATCCAACCCTGATTTTAAGGAATACTCACGGAAATTTGGCACAGCTCTCGCACAGCCTCTTCCCCTGCACGGAGTAGCTCCACGAATCAATAAACAAACTTCAAACATTGAACCTGTTCATGCAAGAAAGCTCGTATTGCCATCGCACTGCTGAGCAGTGCTTGGGCACTACTCGCGGGAGAAGGAAGTTCAGCTACTGCCATAGGACTAGGAATATGTTGACCACAAGCAACTAGCATTGCACAGCCTAGAATAATGTCACTTGCCGACGCCGAAACTACAGCATATCTCCTCACCATATACCCAGGAGCCTATTATGGCAAATCTCAAATATTACTCAAATAGCCACTGGCTTGAGTATGAGGCGAGCTCTGGGCGAGCGGTGTTCTTTTCATGGCTTGACCGAAAACACAGTCACGCTCCTAGCTGCAGTTCGGCTGAGCATATTTTCACTTTTCTGCATCGCTCTTTATACTCTTCCCCCTCCTTCCCAAGTTTGTTGCTCAGACAAACGGGTAATGGCTGGCAAATGCACACGGTGTAATAACAGAATGTCGCCTGTATCGCTATATGTGCAAGGTTTTTGCCAAGAATTTCCGCAATACTTAAAAACAAGATTTTTCAGCTAAAAGGCCACTGTCTTCAGAATAGCATTTTCAGTGGCGTTGTGTATCAATATGTAGCTAAACGAAGATAATTAACAACCTGGTTAACTATAATGTAGCTGTTATTTAATTTAACTTGATTATTTAGGTATGCGTATAGTATTTGCGGCCTCATTCATTCACTCTTATTTCTCCCTGACTTACACAGCAATGTATGGTGTTATACACCGCCATCTAAAATACCTTTATCGGCAATGAAGGAACCTTATCGGCAGCCATTATTTGATCACATAATGATAAGCCTCGTCCTGTCGCAATTGGTGCATTATTAGCAGCTGTCTAAAGCCGTTCCAATATATTACTTTACTCGTGATGTTTTAGCAGCAATCTGTTGATACACCCTCCATTACGGAAGAGTGAAAATTATCTGCAGGCAACTTCATATCAAGAACGGGCGATCCTTCTCATGTTTCTTATCACAGCTATGTGTCACATGAAAGCGCATCCTGCGAAAACATATTATGCCATAAAACAAATAAAAAAAGCAAGTAAACCGGTTTTGTGATCTTTGTTTTACTAACGTGACCACTCTGGATGACTGACGTGTACAGGTTGTTTTTTCAATGTCTCCCGGACGCATAGGCGTAGGTTTGACGGAGACGGAATGCGTCCCAATATTGCGATATGCTGGCGCAGGGCACTGAGGACACATGCAAGCTCTCCTCTACTCGTAGGCTACCTCCGTTCTAAAGAAACCCAGACAAAACGCCGCGATTGAAACGCAGCGATTGAAATTGAAATTCATAGGCAATATGAACTGAAATATGAAAACCTCTAATTATTTCGCATTATGTGCGACTCCACAATCGGGCCCTCAGTAGCCTCGCGTTCAGCGCTCACTGGACCCGTTTTCCTCATTTGCACTCCGTTGTAACGCGTGGGCTGATGGTACACTGGCGGCACCGAAGTTGAGGAAGAAGACGTTGGTTTGTTGTGGCGAAGGTGGCGACTGCTCATCTTTAAGGGCGCAACAACTCTTGATCGGTGCCTTCGCGATGTTCAAGACATTGACGGAGCGCGTCTCGCGTGTTCTCGCCCTGACGCCCCCTTTACGGCCTCCCGGGGAGACAGCGAGCTGGTGCAGTCATGACGAGATCGAGCGTCGCATCGCCGAACCCGCTCCTCTGCTGCGCGCCATACCAACGCAGGACGAGATCATCCTTATGCGAAGGTATAGACGACGCGCATGCGCGGTAGCGTACACTTACAAACGCTCTTCATTCGAATAGGGGTAACTATCTTAGACTAGGCTGTGAGTTTCCGGTCTAAACGAACGCTTTTTACAATGTATAAAGAGCACATACAGGTCCCAAGGAAACCAGCAGTTCCTCTCCTAGCACATTACATACACTTTCGCATACATACTTACGAACTTTCACCCCGCCGGGGTGGCGCTGTGGTTACGGCGCTCAACAGCTGTTCCCAAGGACGCGGGATCGAATCCCGACCTCGGCGGCCACTTTTCGATGGAGGCGAAAAGCAAGGCGCCCGTGTGCTGTGCGATGTCAGTGCACATTAAAGAACCCCAGTTTGTCTAAATTTCCGGAGTCCTCCACTACGGCGTCTCTCGTAGCCTGAGTCACTTTGGGACGTTAAGCCCCACAACCCAAACCTTACGAACTTTCGCACAAAGTATAAATGGCTTGAAATGATGACGTCGACAGCCCATCAATTAAAAAAAAAAAACTTAGAACCTGTGTAATCGTCAGTACTTTATGCTTCAAAAATGTACATGACGCCACTACAACGGTCTATATACACTAGCGGCGGTAAGGTCGATCTTTATAATAAACATATGAGTGCGCTTCGTATTCTGCGAGAAAAAAAAAGAACGGTGCGGATGGTACGCAGTTTTCGAAGCTACCCTGAAATAGGTCACTGGCCGATGTAGCACACTGGAAAAATTGCCGAGTTCTCTGTGTACTCAGCTGCGAATACAGCATCCGCATGGAAAAAAAGCACCAAGTTCTGTGTGTACTCAGTTGTGATGCAACGCCTGAAAGCAGTATGTGGATCTCTGCGCCAGCGAGTCAGATGTCTTGCGCTCAGCGGCAATCACGCGATTTATCCAACAGTAATGGTGATTTTTACTGGTTCCTCTGGGACAGTTATGCGTTTACGTCGTTGCGAAGCAGGGCGTATTTCACGTGTGTTTTGGTATGAGGTGATGCTGTTGAGTGCGTGGTCATTCTGGTTCTCCTCAATACTATACTGCGCCTCTGCTTCATTCGTTACGCTTGGGCGGGCTTCGCAATAACGCCAAAGGTATCAAGGCCAAATTTGCTCTCTACCAGCGCAGTTGGAGGCAGCGTCGCATAATACTGTGCGCGCTTAGAACTTTTTCTCTATAAATACCACTCATAGTTGACGCTGTTACACCCAGTAAATTTGCGTACAGCTGCTTCCATGCATCCACTTTGCAGGTCGATCATTAGTTAAGTCACCGACCTTCGTTAACTGCCTGGATACTGCATTCCTGCTTTCAGAAGCGAGCACGACTAAAGTAACCAGAATTTCGACCACTTCTCTCGGAAGTCAGGTGTCTGCCGCGTATTCCAATTAAAACAGAAAAAAAAGTGGATTTTCGGCCTTCCGTTCGCAGTGTTTAGCGTTGTGCTCGTGACATATTCGCTGTTGTATTAAAAGAGTAAAGAAGCTAAATACGAGACATGTGAGCATCGTTTGGATAACCGCGCATTTACGGAGCACCCGAGCGCGATAGTAAGGCAGGATTCACTCGGCGACTCGACGGAAGTGAGTAACATATTGCACAATATTCTTCTCCTTTCTAGTCTGGAAGGTGTGAAAGAGCGCTGCTGCAATTACAATGAGGTTAAGTTATTCTTAAAACCGTAATGTCGCGCAACAAACGGTGAGCGATGGTGGATATCCGGATGCCCAACACTCGAATGGCCGCAGCGGTGCGCTTTGCAGGCAGCGGATGCATTTATTTGCGCCGATGGCCATGTCTTCGCATCGCTTGAATTGAAACACAACTTGATACAACAGTTGTCTGCCTGAGGAAGGTTTCCGCTTACCTTTGAGCGCAGGAATGTGCACCACAATGAAGCCCAGCATCAGCAACACTAGTGGAGTTGGCCAACACAGAGCAGATGAGGCATTGCGCTTGTCGTCTGCAGCGTCATACTGTCGTGTGTTGGTGTCATCACATCTGCAGGGACATGCTGTCCTGTGTTGGTGTCATGCTATTGAAATTACGAGAGCCTCTTTCCTCAAATCGATTTCATAAGGACCTGGCTCGAATTTTTGCACAGTTTACCGAGCAAATAGATGAGCATTATTATTTAAAATGCCGAAAAGATGCATCTAGAAACAACGAAGCTAAAAACGGAAATTGCAACAGGAAAACCGTCCTGGTGGCTTATTTTCGGCACAAGGGCGCTTACTTCCGGTGGCTTCACTTTCGGGCTTCCCATGCCTCATCCAACTCCCTATTGGAGATCAGGGGTGAACGGTGGCCATGGAGCCCCTTTAAAGGAGTCTTGGCTCATGGTATGTCGATGCGTTATCTTGATAAACGTCCGCTGAAAATGAATACTGCGCAATTTCTAGAACTGGATACAGGTTACAGTTTCTGTGGGTTGCCTAGAAGTGGTCAGATACGTTTCTGCTGGCCGATGAGCGTTGGAATTACAGGTTTCATATTTAGTTAATATTCAAAACTCTCGTCATCTTAAGGCAATGGACCAGTTGATCATGATAATCTTTCATCATAATATAGGTGCCAGAGCAGGACGCAGCATGAAAGAATATAACGGGGTGAACCAATTATTTCCAGTATTTTATTGTTGACACGACACATGTATTTTCGCCAAAGCCACCAAGCAGCCTCGTCTAACTGCCGAAGCGGGTTCGCAGATCAGTGGCTCGGCATAATCTTGAAATCGACACCACGATACTGCGGTACCACGACTAGGCTAAGAAAGATCGCCAGCATCCGGAACCGTTTGCAATCTCCTTTGCAAGTGATTTGTGGCCGAATTTGTTGTCATTGAGACGGTGTCGCTGAGTTCGATGTCACAGCGACCGCGATACGATTTCATCAACGGATACCTCGCTCGTCAGGTTTGTGCTGTAAAGTTTTTACCACCACCACCACCACCACCTAGCAAACACTTCCGGGTGTTATATCCTGGGCGTCGTGGCAAAAAGAAAGCCCGGCAGCATGGCTGCATGTCTTTGTGACCATCTGGACGGAGAAGCCAGCTGATTGCATGCTTTCCGATTGACACCACTTTTAAGAGAAGGCAGCTCTTTGTGCAGTAACTACGGATTTGACAGGCCGATCTTGGCGTCGGTAGCTGGGTTCTCGCTGCATTTTCAGGGACGTGGCGTCTTTATTCTAGTGCCTCGTGCTGTTTTTAAAGCTTTGCTTTCTTTCAAATAACCAAATGTATTTATAATCGAGGCTAATCATAGTAGTCACTGCCGCAATGCAACCGTAACACTCCAATAATTACACCTCTTCCTATAGCCCGAGCCGCGCTTTATTTATTTATTTTATTTTTGTTCTTGATTTATTTTTGTTGTATACACTTTATTTATTCCATGGCATTGGATCTTGTTTGTTTTAATGTCTAATTTTGCGGTCTGCAAACAAAAACGTCAAAGTGAAGCGGCCGTAACGGCCAGAATTGAGGTAATTAAGAGAGCAGAGCGGGTGCCGGCAGCCAAAAAAACCGGCAAGACATGTCAATTTAACAAGCTGAAAAGGGGTACGTTACAGTCTAGGTCCGGCTGAAAATTCTGAAATTGTTCTTTTTGAGCTGGACGTTTGAACAACCGTAAGTGAAAGCAGGAAAAGAATCCCCCGTCCCCGAGGCCAAACGCGACGGTTTGTCTGTAGCTGCCGAAACTGTGCTGTTAGAGCAAACTAGGCCATTTTATGACAGCTACGGCCGGAATCGAAGGTGCTTAGGATTAAAAACAGGCTGCGAGCACACTGCCCTTGACACAGCAGTTGCGCGCTACCTGTTCCGCAGCACAACGAACCGGTGCTCCGAACAGGTCTGCTTACACGTGCACGCGCAAGGACGCTGTTTGGTGGACCGGATGCACCTGCAGAGTAATGAGATTCACTTTGCTAGAGGGCCAAGCAAGGTGAGCAAGATAAGAAGATCGGCGAAAGTAAAAACGCGCGCTCTGATTATTCAATCCATCAAAAATTCTAACCACGAGGAATCTGAGATGCACATGCAGACGAAAAAAGTGAAGCTCGCTCTGGGTTGTAAGCATACCTCGAGAACAAAATTTTCTGAGAAAGAGAAAGAGAAACAACCCTAAGCGCAGGTTAGCACGGGCAAATAAGAACACTGTTTGGATAGTCCACTATGAAAACAACAAATACATGAAAAAGAAACAAGGAGGTAACAAGAATGTGATATCTTTCGACAAAGCAGAATAGAAAGAAACAAGGAAACATAAATGAAGATGTGACGAAGAACACGCTCTTCGATATCACCAGCATCAAGTGCGGGAAGGCCCTGAAATCAACTGGCATGGTGTTCCAATCACTCTGGGCAACCCCCCGATGTCATCGAGAGGAAGCCAAAGCAATCAGTTTTGAACAAATTGCAGTAAATATTAGAAGTGAGCACGCGGCCAGTTAACCAGATTGTTAAGTAGCTTGGTGTTTTTTTTGTTTTGTTTTGTTTTTTTCACTTCACTTCAGATACGAGACACAACTACAAGCGCGGTGTAGGGCATTTCTAAAATCTCATAACACTGCGCCCGACTGTTTGTCGCCGTTATCTAGTGTAGGGGCAAAATCACGAGTAATGGTGACAAGCTGCGTGGCATTTGATAATGTTCTGAACCTGTCTTAGAAGGAGAAACCTAATTAATTTTCCCGTTCCTTGAGGTACGAGGTGATAGCAGTCCAATATGACGTGTTCAATAAGTATACATAGGATTTAAATAAGCGAGATGGGATGGTAGATGGCAACGTACAAACAACCGTTATTTTTGTTTTTAAAAAATGCAAAGCGCTCTATACGATAAGCCATATATTTGGAACAATGCATTCTGAGAATTACAAACGGCAAGATGCGTTAAAATACCGGCTAGTGGTCGGAAAGTGTTGCAAAAATGTAGTTTGCCATGTTATCATGACCGATTGAAGGTTTGGTGTTAAACTCGGCATCATTTTGAAAGCGCTGTCTTGAAATATTGCAATGAACTGCATCAGAAATCGGCGTATTAGTGCCGACATGCCAGGAAACGATACGCACATTAGTATGAACTGCGTCAACAAGCGAGCAGACGACATATTAAATAGGGATTGTATTGGTGGGCCAATTCGGGTGCGCGATCAACAATACTGCTTACATCTATATTTAATTGTGTTAGTGACCTACTGCGAAAATGCATCAGGCTTACGTTTTAAGATATGTGGCAGAAAAATACCCCAAACATTGTCGTGGCCTCAAATTGATCAGGTGTAGGCTCAATACTGATATGTGTGAGGTTAGAAGGCTGTTAACCGCCTTTCTTGTATGTTTAATTATTCGATAAATATGATCAATATCAGATTTTTGATCATGCAGCCCTGAAAAAGTACTGACGCTCTTTCATATATGAACGCGATAGTGTTAAAGTGACAGAGCGGAATGAAGTTCACCTAAAATCCAACATAGGCGCCGTCTTTGGCATTGTGAGAGAAACATCTCCAGCATAGCACTGGCAGGCTGAAGCTGGCAGCTGACACGACGGTGCACTGACTCGACGTGACGTTTGTCAAGAGCTGCCCACCCGGCATCTTCCCTATGGGAGGATGATATCAGAGCCAACCTGCCATGGCCGTTGCATTCACGTTACCCCGTTACGTTTACGGTGGAAAAGAAACAGAGTGTGGAACCATACCGAAAGTGAAAAAGGCAGATCTGGAAGGAAGCCTTCTTTGATAACTAAAGAGGCAGTGCCCTACTTTTTGAAGCTAGATTAGGGTGCCTTAGAGCAGGCAGCTATAAAAAGAAATTTAACCATGAAGATAACACATGTGCAGTATGTGGTAAATCCAGAGAAACAGTTGATCATATTATACTCGAATGTAATGGTATTCATACGGAAGTCGATGCAGGCGCAGTCACTCTTCCTGAAGTTCTGGGGTTTAGAGATACCAGTGGCCGAGTGAATCAATCTGCGGTGGAAGCTAGCAAAAAACAATTGGAAGATTGGTGGTTTAAAAGCAAAAAATGACATAATGTTAGTAATGTAGAAACAAAAATTTAATAAATAGAATGATGGTATAGTCAACCATTCTAAAACAATAATTAAGATATAGGGGGAAAATTTGAGTATGGTAGCAACTGCTACCACCCCGTTTCATAGGGAACACTCCTATGCTCTATCCATCCACCCATCCATCTCTAGGCCACACCGACACATTTACACGGTTTGGTTAGAGTCGGGCTTTAAATGCGGGTTGATAGCCTACGCTCTCGCGTAATATCCTTAAAGACTGAGCTTCATTGGCCCTGATATGTTTCCTCTTAGCAAAACAAGAATTGGTGCGTCGCCCAATAAAAGTCTGTTGTCGCTTATATCCAGCACTATTCTTTGATGTAAAAATTAATTGAATGCCGTTACACTTTCATTAGATCGAACCGAGTCTTACCGCGGGTACTGGGGCAAGGCGAAGATTCGAATGACCATGATTGGACCGTTTAACCGAAAAATGAAATCGTTTGCGCAACTGCGGAGTGATGAAAGCATATAATCGAGGCATCGTGGAGCGTGCGGGGCTCCATTTCTGTGATAAAAAACTGTAGTATGTGCGAGTTTTAATCGAATTAAAACGCGGCTGGTGCAGCTGTGGAAGCGCCCAGCGTGGCGGAAAGATGCGATCCTGTAGCGCGGCGTATGGCAGTAATCTGGCAGGTAGGGCTGTGAACACGTTGCTTTCTTCCACATGCAGTACACGTCTCCTTGGTGAGGGGGCGAAAAGTAGTACAATAACCTAAATTTTGGTTGGGTGTTTTATACCTAGAGTGTCATTGTAGAATTACCGTGAGCTATTAGCTTAAGGTCGATAAATTATTCATATTTGATATTGGTTTCTCACGTGTTGTAGTTTCAACAGCCAATGTGATGTGATGTGCTAACAACTTTATTTTTCCACCAGATGCGGTAATTGTGTCGTCAAAGTGAAATCCGCGAGACGTGAGAGGGCGAAAACTACCGCATAATCGCCTATTTGTCGTTTTAATCAACCGCAACATTAAAGCCATCCTGCGTTCAGAACGGGAATCGCAACGAGTGAAGAAGCATCGATGATATAGTTTCAAAGGGCCGCAGAAAAGGGTGGTGTACGGCCACCGATAAACGGGTTCAATGTCTAGAACAAGTGCTTTTGAGCAATTGCCTAAATTAAAACTCCTTGAAATAAAGCCAACAATTTACTTTTAGGTTTTAAAACAGCATTTTTTGAAATTCGCGAGCAGTTAGGGTAGGGCCTAGTCGCGAACTTTGTAAGTAATCTTGATGCCACTGACGTCACTGGTATCAGGCTGCCAATCGCTGCCGCCAGAAGGCCGCGGCGTCACGGACCCACTTCCCGTTGCTGCGAAAGTCGTCTTCTCGTGGCCTGCGCGAACCCCTCAGGCGTGCGCGAGGGGCGTGCTAAACTTCAAACTAAGCCAAACGTAACCACATTCAACGCTTCAAGGCGACACATGAGCTGTGAGGGATATAACATGGTTCTGGGTAAGGGTAATTCGCGCAAGTGGCGGCAAAGATATGGAGAGAAGAATGAGTCGACGCTTCGCTGCGAAAAACGCATCTACACGCCTTGGTGACACTATAGTGAGCCACACCCAGCGAGGTGCGAGCGCAGCGTTTTCGTCGCGGGAAACCGTTGCACACGGTGAGGTATATGCACCCGCCGCAACCATCCAATGGCCCCACAGAGTCTATCTTTGCTTCATATTGTCTCAAAATTAAAACTATCTGATCTGAAGGGAAAAGTTTTTGTACACTGTGCGGTGTCCAAGCTCGAAAATAGAGCCCAGCTGGCATAGATACATGCCGAGCCCTCCCTACGACGTCCTCCGTAAATCGTGTGTCTCTTTTTAAGGACAGAATCTGCGGTTCGTGCTATGGTTAGTCGAAAAACGCCAAGGAACTGTCCCAAAAATACCACAAAATACAGTCCTAACGTTTACAAGGAAATTTCTGTCGTAAACACGTCAGACTTTTTCTGCAATACTTTTCTGTAGCCTGTAGTTCTGTAGTACCTTTCTGTTGTAACTACAGAAATTTCTGATCTTGCTACACAAACTTCTGTTGTCAAAAACTTTTAACTGCTAAAAACGGGACAGAAATTCTGTAGTGGCAACAGAACATTTTCTGTAGTTTTTGCGTTTATTTTCGAGTGATACCTGTTCGCATAGCTGTAAAAAATATGGCCGCACGATCACCATACTTGCATCTTTATTACTCATATAAGACCACTTCGTAACTTACTTCTAGTTTTCCCTTAATTGAGCGTGTTCGCGTGAGAACAGCACAAGCCTCGTACTCATCCCGTTAACTCTGCAAAGCCATACATGCGAGACGCGGCCTTTCAGGGCGGAGCTGCAGAGGCTGGAAGAGGAAGCCCGCCAAGAGCTGCCCGGCATCACGCCCTGCTTCTGCTGCAGCGTTACGCTTATCGCCCTGGCCGGGGCTGCCGCAGTGTTCTTGTTCGTCCCGCCTGCGCAAGAGGTGCCTCTCCACATGCTCCCGCACCGTCCTAAGTCTCGCACCACGGCTGGATCCACCACGCCACCTCTGCAGCTGGACACTAGTGCCACCGAGGACATCACGGCACTAGCTAGCGTGGACGACATCTTCTCAGAAAAGAACAGCACCGGAAACAGCAGCCACGTGGTGCCCAGCGCTGTCTTCGACGATGCATTCAGCACCAGCGTTTTCGATATCTATGATTCCGTGTGATGCCACTTATTCGTACCTTGGTCCTACCGTGGACTCAGCAACACTGTTGCGTACTGGGAACGTATATGAAGCAACACTGGTCTTAAGACATTTTTCATAAAACGTCATACGGTGATTTATTTATTACGGTTTATTTATTTGCCCTGCGCGGTGCCTCAGTGCCTTTGGAGTTCGGGTGTTCTGCTCACACACAAGGTATGAAATCCCTGCATCGCTCTAGTATTCCAGAGCGCAAAAACGCAGGTACGCTGTGCGACAATGGTACTAAGCAAATGACAATAGGTGGTCAAAATTAATCCAGCTCACGTGGAGCTATCGGTATGATCCACCATATAGTACAAATACATGCATATCTATTTATTTAACATGGTGTTAGTCTTGGTGCTTTCCAGCAGAAGGCCAAGCGATACAATTTGAGCTAAGAACAAATATCTTTTTAAAGCAGCGATTTAAAAAAGCTACTAAGCTGTGATTGCTATTTGTTATGTAGTACAGCAATTGCATAAAACAGAGGACACATTGGGAAAGCAATCATCAAAAGATTGCTTTCCCAAGTGTGGTCATGTAATGATAAAATGATCAAATCATGAGCTAGAATGCGGAAAGGTTTTCCATGGCAATTAATATAAGAACAGCAAAAACGACACTCTTAGCAAGACGCATAACCACAAAAGAAACAAAAAAGAGGGTCTGGAGACTGATTGATTCGCGATAGCTTCTTGCGACCAGCTGAAAAAAAAAATACTCTAGAATGTCAGTACACGGTAAACAACCCCGCGTTTCCGAAATCTACGCCATTCCTCAAATTCCCAGTCGGTTTGGCACGTTAGACCCCATTAATCAAACCGAACCACATTTGCATCAACCGCCGGAAAAGAGCGACGAGGCGAACGTGAATGTAAACCTGCCTGAAAACTAAATTTTGTCTGAATGCATTCATTAGAGACTGAAATTCAGGAGAAACGTAAGCTCCGAAGTCATTACATCGCTTAGCAGCCTGGCGTCGTGTTTGCATATCACTGCGCATACGTGGGTGCGTTCTTTTTAGATATTTAAATTTTTCCTTTTGTTTACGAGTAGACATACAAGATATCCATGTAATCAAGTCAAATTAACGTGTCTTGATAGCCTTCTAATGGCATCTATCTAAACCATTTTCCTTCAAGCGCAATTTTTCGCTTTAAATCCTTACGTTACATTGCATAATACTTTCCGATACTTTTCTTCTCTGCCAGTGTTTGGTTGTAACCATGACGAGGTTATATATAGCGTTTACATCACATAATGATATTTGAGTCATAATGTGCCTTTACAGGCGGTCATAGGGCCTCTAAGCTGCTGCACTGAGTGGATGCTGACCCTGCAAAGATTCCGTGGAGCACCTGCCCACTCGGTCATGTCACCACACTTATGACGTTGCATGCTCCGCCGACCAATCACCGCTTGACTTTGTCAGCTGCTTACTACGACAGAGCACCTTCCAACCCAGCTACAAAATTGCCTGATCGGTCGAGGTTGACTATATCACAGGATCACACAACTTGGCAAAGCACTGAAGGGGATTACGGGATCATTTTATTTCGTTTAATGTTATTTATTCATCATACGTAAAAACTGAACACGTCAAAACCTGTTGAGCCCATACCTGAAGCTGGTTGCTGATCCGTAACGTCACGCGGCCATGTAATCTCTTTAGACAAATAACGAATCTTCGTAATATGACGCCGGACACTCTCTCAGCCAACCAGGTTTTGATGGCGGACGCAAGACGCGACTGTTATTTATTTCTCCAAATGGGAACTCTGATGACAGCGTATTAAAAAGTGTTTGAGGCGCACTTGCCTATAGCTGATGACAAAGATGGTGTGTAATTTTGCCAATCAGTCGTCGTCCTGAGGTCTCCAATAGAAATGCCATTTTGATCAATTCGTTGAAACTGCCTTCTTAAAATATTATTGGCAACTATCGGATAATTTAAAGACGCTGAGGGTGCACTTGACATGCATTACCCCTAAAGCTCTATAAGGTTTCAAGGTGCATACAGCATTCTCACCATTCTTATGCCATTATCAAAATTAAGAGTGTCGTATGATGTCCATCTAACGTTGATTTCTTACCCTTCAAGTCATGGTATCTCGAATTGCCAGCAGCACTACAAACTTTTTCTGTTTGCTCATTTTAGAAACACTTTTCTTACTTCCACTCGCATTTCTTTCGCTTCAGGTTGGTTCAGTAAAAGAACAAAATTCCAACTCGAAATATCAAGACGACTAAGTTGTGCAAAGCTGCAAGCAAGCATGTAGGGAGACTGTCGGAGATTATTATCTAGAAGTTATAGTGGACGGAGAGAAAGAATTCGAGACGAACGTTATTTCACGCAGAAGGAAAGAGAGAGAGAGAGATAAATAATAGAACGGGAAGCAGATAGGTCAGCTAGTCAGCACCGAAGCACAAGTTTTATTTCCGCCCAGAATAGGAGTAAAATTAGGTTGGACACGCATGCTATCTTCAGCGCACTCATTCGGTGCAAATGCTTTGAAAATTTAGGGCGAAATGGGTATCCAACCCAGAACCTTTCGATACCGTATGAAACACACTGCCCCTATAGCCAGGCACGCATGGTTTCCTTAGTATATTGCGCGAGATACTGCAGAACTTCCGCTCAGCGAGATCATTGACGGCATCCGCATAAGGACTCGATCAATGAGAAATGTCTCACCTCAGGCAGTTACAAACACTGTACTGTAACAGCCCAGCTAGACAGCACGCAGTTAGTCCGGGTACTCTCTCAGCCGAATGCGCGTTTTGCAGCCAGAACGTAAACCTTTGCAACATAGTACGGGCTTGCCAACAAAACCAAGGCATACCTCGTGGAGAAAACCCACCGTGGGCGGATTTGGAGGTGGCCCTGTTCAGCTCCGACCTCTCAGCACGAAGGACATAGGAGGCGAAAACTCGGCTTCAGCCGACGAAGTCCCGGAATGAGGACCCGACCAACCCCGCTCCTAACCCCTAAATCATTTTCCTAAATGTTTAATGCTGCTACTACTACTACTATACGTTCGTATGGTTTGGCTACGTCGGAAGGATTTTCACAAAAGCTATCTGCGCCGTTCACAACAGGGTTCTTGCATGTGCGATGTAATAAAGGCACAAATTAAGGGATTCGTGATTTTAAGCAAGTAACAGTTTGAAAATCCGAAGCGCAAGACGCAGATGGTAGCCTTTACAGCTGTCGCGTCATGTCATATAAGGCGGAGTTAACGTGTAGACATAAAGCAGATAAGTCATTCGTCAATATAGGAGCAATTCAAGTGACGTCATGAGCTACATTTTGTGGTGCAGAGCACAGCTTCAGCAGTGGAAGCCATAATAGACAACAATAAGCCGATTAGATATGTCTACAGCCTTTCGCCGTATTTCATGCACCACAAAATGGCCGCCACTGTGGCGTACGTTCATACACTCTATGCTACGTTGATAATATATAGCGACGCCGCCGCCCTGCACTTCTAAGTATGTCCAGCGGTAGCGGCGCGCGTATGGGGTGCCGCTATTGTCATACCTGTATTCGTCTCGGTATTTCATTGTGCGCAGGTTTCGACTGTTTCGCGCTATATTTCTATACTGACTTGGGCAAGCGCCCAGCTCGTGGCAACGAGCGCAGCCTCCCAGGGCAGCAACGTTCTACGGTATTGCTTTTCCGTTGCCGTCAGCGCATAACGATTCCGGATGTAGGCGGCGAGAGCGCGGTTCTCACGGCTACGAACGTCTACGTAGCGCGTCTGCTTTCGGACATGCATTTAAATCAGATTCGGCGCCCCCCCCCCCCCCCGGCATCTCGGCCTTGATCAGCCATACAGCAGCGTTCTCGCTTCACTTCCGCGTGGAATCAATTCACCACGTCTGAATGACATGTTTGAAGAAAGAGCGCTGCTTTGCACGCGTAAAAAAAGCCATTTCCGGTGCAGCAGATAAAAACTTTTCCGGAAATGTAGGTGTTACCAAATAAATATAGCGCGCTAAGAAACATCCGCACACCTTCAAGGGGTATACGTACAGATGTTTTTTAATGAGTCGAATGGTTTCAGTAATTTATTCTGTAAACAGACAAATTTCTTCAGTGTCGTCATATTTAAATTTAATACTAGTTACCGTAATACATATTTAATTACAAATAATACTTTTATGACAAATATTTTAGCGGATTTTTTATTACTGCATACGATGATGGGTAAAGGGGTCCTCTGAACGGCAGCCCTGCGTACCTCAGTCCTTGCTGACGCATGTTTTTCGTCATATGAAAATCTCTGCTTCTCATATCACCTAGTTAGGCAGTGTGCAGGCGTTTAGACACGTACGATAACTATTTGTTTTGTCTCTTTAAGACCTCTATCCTTTCACATCGAACAGCGCGAAAAAAGATGGGTCACAAGCAAGGACGACACAGGACTTAATGTGTCGTCCGTTATTGTCTCCCCGTTTTTTCTCGAGCTGTTCGATACGATGGATGGTTACCAACTCGCGCAAATCGATCTACTACTGCCTTTATTATGTACCAAAATTTCTGCCCTCCGAACGCTGTCACATCACAAGGTGAAAATGTTCACATTAACATTAAATAATGCATTTTTCCCGACCGCCTAATGAGAGCTAAATAATAGCACGATGAAGGAAAAAACTGGAAGAAAGAAAGGAGGAGAGATAGAGGGAAAATAAGAGGGAAATAAGGAAAAAGTGTAATAAAGCAAGAAGGAAACAGGGAAGGAAGAAAAGAAGGAAAGAAGGAAAGAGAAAAAAGAGCAAACGAAAAAAGAAAGATGGCATGACAGAGAGAGAAAAAGAGCGAGAGAGAGAAAGACAAGAAAGAAAGAAGGGAAGAGGAAGAGGAAGAAAAAGAAAGAATGAGATGAAAAAAAGAAAGAAACGAAGAAAGAAAGAAAGAAAGAAAGAAAGAAAGAAAGAAAGAAAGAAAG
>JAJIZL010125450.1:22913-33031 GCA_023969395.1 Amblyomma maculatum | reverse complement strand
AAGAAAGAAAGAAAGAAAGAAAGAAAGAAAGAAAGAAAGAAAGAAAGTGTTGTATCATTACCCCAAGCTGTAATGGCAGCTACTTGGTTTTCCATCATAATGTAGGCGCGCTGAGCTTTACCTCGAGACAATTCACCAACACAAGCACGTACCAGTCTTGTCTTGTGTTGGTGAATTGTCTCGAGTTAAAGTTCAGCGCGCCTACATGATGATGGTATCATTATCCAGCGGTACGATAAAAGTTAGACCATATGTTTGCTCGTGGCCTGTCGCGCTATACTGTTCTTGACTGCATGCGCAGACAATGCCGGAAATGGTACTTAAACGCACTCTGATGCCATGAAGTACGTGGATTTTCGGTTTCATGCTGCCAGTGGCAACACGTAATAAACCTCTCTTTGCTTGCCCTGGGCTCTGGATACGGAGTTAAGTGGGCGAGAAATTAATTTCCGGAGCCCTCCGCTATGATTTCCTTAATAATTGCCTTAGTCGCTTGGGACATTAAAAATCACAAACCAAACTAAAGAAAAAAACTCGTTTCAGAAATTTTTAATTCCCTATGTGGCCGCTATTACCAAGGCGGAAAATGGAGTGTTTTTTTTTTTTCGCTTTTCTTGCGTTTGGAGCGTGATTCATGCTGCGTTGAATGTTTGTGATACGTTCTTAACAATCTTGTGTTCAAAAGCGTTGAAGTTAGTATGCCGAGAACTGAAAATGAGCAAAACATGTAAGCGAATTGTGCAGTGTTTTTGTACGGCTAATGCGGTGAAATTTACTGACATCAGGGTAACGTTTAAAATTACCTTAAAGAAACTCATAATCACCGCAATACTTCAATCAAATAATTGTTTGCTTAACCTTCTAAACTCGGACATACTTTTCCTCGAGAAAAAAAAATATAATTTACAGCACATGCATAGGATATCAAACCGTCATCATTTTTTTTTTGTCACTGCTTATATCTGTCTTTTCTAAAACAAATCTCGAGGGGCGACCGAATGAGGAGATTTAAAAACGAAGTCAGTTGCGAGTAATATATCGACAGAGGAAACTAGGATACGAACTAAAACAACCTGCGCACTAATCGTCATTATTGGAACCGACATTCCAATAGTAATGCCCTACATTCAAGGTCAAGGTGAGTCAAGATACGTGCTCTATTCAATTCGGACAACTCAATTAACTAGCCTGCAGACCAGACCGAATAGAAGCCAAATGTTTCATAAACTGGCTAAGCACGGCTTACAAAATGAAAGGACTCGCGGTGCTGAGGCCGCACAGAAGTGCGCAATTCAAACTTCATGGCAATTCTTGAAAAAATGTTCGGAAACTTGATATCGTATTAGGTTCATTAGGAATAATTTTGAACCTACGAAATTTTATTCGTTGAACTAATCGAATTGAAGGGCATTTGATTCAATGTTCAAACATTTCGAGTAGTTTTTAAATATGCTTTAAAGTTTTCAGAGCCCTTGGTTGTTTCAGTGAGATGGATATCTTAAAGATAATTAAAGATATGGCTCCCCGGTTCACATCGTCTAGTTATATCGACCTTAAAACAAATATGAGGTAAAAGAAAGGCTTCAGGTAAAAATTTCTGATAGCTGAAAATAACGGCGAGACCAAATACCCGATCAAGAATATTGAATAAAAATTACTATAAAGGGGTTGGAACTCATTGGGATTAGCTGCATAAAAAATAATAGCAGTGAATGATTAAGTAACCTCACTTTAACTGGCTAGTTATTTAAACAAACTATTTTTGTTCGAAAGGTTTCCGGAGTTGTGGCCAGCGAATAACCAAAACGCAATCAGGAAAGGTTATGGTTTATTATCGATGATATCATTGTGAGGTTGCGCCTGCTTTTAGCCGTCGGCGAGTGATTTTTTTTCAAGTTTCAATCGGAGCCGCGGTGCAAGGTGAGTGCGCCGGTTAATAGCCAACTTAATATAAGAATGGCGTTCTTCTCCACTACGTGAAACACGGTAGAAAATTATCTGTTTATCTTTGTCTGTATTTCGAGGCTGTTGTAAGAAATACTTCTGAGCGTCTTATCAGGCGGTAGAAGCGCATTTTCAAGTACAAGTCTGCGTCAACAGGCAGCCCGCCACAGGCGCCCTCTGGCCGTCGGTAGCGTTTCACGCTGCAAGCATCGTTTAAAGCACCGTGGTTTAAAGCCTCGACTTTGAGCAGGGCATTAGTGTGGGCAAAACGAAATTAACTTCCAAACAAAATATAATTTCACAGACACAGAAAGTTTAGGCGGGTCGTTATTGCGTTCTTTAAGAATATATGCGTCACTTTGGTCCAAAATAGCTAACGCCAGACACAAAGGAACGATCACAGAAATCACAAAATAGTTGTTCGCTTTTCCTTCGTATTTTTGCAGCCAGTGTTGCTAAATTCAGCACGTAAGAAAACTCGTTCATAGTTTGTTTAGCATTTGTTCTGTCGCACTATCAGGCCGCACAAAATATTTTAGAAAGAGAATGAAATTCACATAGAGAACTATTCGACTATTCCCTCTCTCTCTTTTTCGTACACTGGAGAATGAATAAAGCTTGATAGCATTGATGGAATATAAGCAACACTGAAAAAGTTTTCATAAGGTAGGAAAGAGTGAGACCAGATACAGCCGTACACCGCTGCAGCTTGTTCTATCACGTACAAGTGATGTCGGAGACTAACGAATGTGCCACAGTGTGACACGCCTGGATTTTGAAGCAGGTTTTATTTTGAAACTGCTGGTGGACTTTTATCGGGAAAAGAAGACGGCAAAAAGAGAGACCTAAATGTTGGAAAGCGAAGAAAACATGCGATGGTGGCGCCAACGGTGGCCAGTGTATTTTCGCTAAGAGTCAGTCACGCCGCTACGCATATATAAACTTCGCGTCCGCTCAAGGTTTCTTTTTTGACGTGCCTCGGTTTACAAGCGCCAAGTAGCAGAGGAAGCCCAGGTTCTCGCAAGAAACGTTCATGCCTCGGAAAGCGCTTGCCCATTGAAAAGTGTGTGTGGAATTTATACAGGATTGAGTAGGTCGGTGAAAAGCCATAAAATGTCAAGGGTACTTATTAGTAAAACAAATGTAACGAAAAAAGTACCAAAGCGAGAATTGAACCTGAACAATTCGGAGCTTTAGCCTAGTAGCTACAACGGTAATATTATAACGAGCGCTTGAACGGCTCGTTATAATATTGGTATTATTGTGTAGCCGCGTTTTCTTGCAGATTTTCTTTTTATGCTCAGGCGTTGAAAGTGCAATCGCCCTTAAACGATTGCCTTCAAATCGCGCTGTACCTTTTACCTGGTTGCTTGCTGTTACCAACCGACGTCCCGCACCTTTATAAACATAGGGTTTTGCGCAGGTATCTCAGAATATTCTAATTCCCGAATGTCCGCAGTTTAGTCGCACACTCCGTAGGCATGCAATTTCTTATCCACACAGAACTGCTTGGCGCTTCAGGTTTTGGTGTAACACGTACTCCAGCTTCAAATGCGATGTTCGGAGCAGCGATGCTGATCATTTCAAGTATGCAACTTAATGTGTTAGCACGCAAGGGCGTGTTGAATGAAGGACAGTTCGAATCGTTTGTACTAATAAATAAAACAGCAAAGGAAACAGAAGGCATCACAAAAAGAGCTCCGCGTTCTTTCCTATTTTTTTTTTCTGCCAGACTGCATGGTTCACGTGCATCCTTGCTACTGTTTCAAAACGCCTTTACGTAGGAGTTTTTACTTGTCAGTCGTGACGGTAGCTCAGCGACGTCAGCGGCCTCGTTCTTATCTTCGCTTGCTTTGGACACTGCTGATATCACAACAGACGTCAAGGACTTCAGGCTTGAAATCCAGGAATTGCTCAGGCAGAACACGAAACTGAAAATCGCAAATGTAAGTCTATCTCAACGGTATCAAGCACTTGAAAAATATCGACGCCTGGACAACCGGGCGTCCCCGACGGGGACTCGTCAGATGCATTGATAACAGAAGCAGGCCAGAGACCGGGAAAAAAGATCTGACAGCATGATTGACTTCAACATGTACCACTCGGTGCTTGCACCAACGTAGTTCGATCCGCAAGACATAACAAAGGCAATGATTAGCTGTTTAAGCGCAGAAAAAAAAAAATATTATACACCTCGTTGTTTGGCCTTGAGGAAGAAACTCCGATTTCTCCAAACAGCGTTTGACACTCTAAAACAAGGTGCTGTTTTCCTGGCACGGTGCAAGATATATAGATGGAGACGCAGCGGGCAGCGCCGCTGCCAGATTAAGTTTCCTAGTTCATCTAAGCCCTTGGAGATGGCAGTCCGCTGAGCGGCCCGTGACGTAGTGGGAGGCAATGCTTTTCTTTGGGGAATACGCGCTCTTTGAGGGCAATTTTCTCGTCAGCTGTGACCGATGATTGGAGGAAGTTATATTTACCGTTTTCTTTGTTTTATGTTTATTATTAAGCGCAGTTTTGTGAATCAGTGGCTTCGTATATGCTTAAATAAAGGCGTAGAAGGCGAACAATTTGTCGCGCGTAATTTGAAGCTGATGCTCGAATAAATTGCGGCAGGTTGATAACAAAGCATTAACCATCGTTTGTTTCGTTTCTTTTTTGATTTCGGCTTATTTGTTCGCGCGTCACTGTGCCCGCTCATCTGTTCGCCCTCTCCACGCGCCCTCGTTAGATCCCTAGTTAGCTCGTTACTCTATTCCTTCCTTAAATTAGAGGTTCTCTAACTGGGTTCTGCGAGCTCCCTCTGAACTGCACTCACTCTCTTCCTCTATACCAATTATTTATCTTTCTTTTTTTATTTCTCTCTTTCTTTCTTCTATCTTCAGGGTAGAGAACACATTACAGAGGGGAAGAGAATTTCACGACAATCAAAAATGAACGCCAAACAGAACTTATACATTACAAACCAACAGAGGTAAAAATGTGGTTAATAGTTTTTTTAAAGCTACATTAGAGATTGATAAACAATACATTGATGTGGTACACAAGAGCAGCATAATAAATACGTTAATGAGCACTAACACATTACTTAGCGTTATGAGGACCTGTCGAACTGAGTGAGACCATTGATGCCAGGTAATAATGCGGGCAAAGAGTTGCATTAATTACAAGCTCTTGGAAAATATGATCGTGCACATTCCCTTGTATTGTATCGGCGCTCTATGACTTTTTGTTCGTGATTACGACGATAAAGGATGAAAGGTAGTCTCCATTCTTACGCATACGGACCATGTACACAGCGTAGTTCATTGGAACCTATTTTAGAGCGTTAAGTTTTCTTTACGGTATTTCCTTCATTTCGTGCCGTCGGCGTAGGCCAAATGCTGTGCGTCGACGGCCTGTTACTTTGACGGAAGGGGCGGCTGGAGCCCACCCGGTGAACTTGGTAGCGTGCCAACTCATTTCTTGCATGACTACGACCCTGAAAAAAAAATCTGAAGGAGGCCTGGCGGCACAATTAATTGGTCACACGTTTTGGGAATCATGTAGCCGTGTTCGTGCAAATATTTGGCGTTGGCCTTGATTGAGGCAAAAAAGCATTAAATCACGCCATCATTTGTCCCTGTCTTCTTACACGCAACTCGTCCGCAAGCACTTCTGTTCGCTTGCTCATCCCATTCGTTCATTCAGTTGTTTGCACGTTAGTGATTTGTGTGATATATAAGTGGTAGGTGGCGCTGTCGCATTCCCTTCGTAAATAAGTTGTTAAGAATCTCCTATGAGCTATATTTTATATTGTTACGAGGCACGTCGAGATGTTAGGAGGCGATGGTACGTCGTAGCCGCAACAGTTCACAGTCAGGGACACACTCACAGGAGAACCAGACGTAGCTGCAGCGTCGTTTTTCTCCACTAGCCCAGCACTTCGTCATCGTCTCTTTCACTGCGTACCGTAACAATACCCCCCAGCACAGTCCCGGTGCGTAGCCTACACAGGTGAGCGCGAGTATAAGGTTTGAGACGGGCGACATGCACGACTTCTGGATGATGGTTTGCAGGAGAGTGGCGGTTCACAGGGATAATCTCGTACGTCACGTCGGTAAGTTGCCGCAAGACCTGGTAAGGGCCCAGGTAGCGGGGCAGAAGTTTCTCGCACATGCCTACACGTCGAGCAGGGAGCCAGAGGAGTACGAGGGAGCCAGGAGGGTAGTATATGGCCACTTGAACAATCAATCAGGGCAGAGTGCGCCGTTAAAAAGTCGATGCCGAGGATCACATCGTGAGGGCAGCGGTCGATTACAGTGAAGAGCACAGGGGTAGTTCGACCACAAATGCTCACGCGCGCAGTGCAAAGTCCCACGACGGCAGCGACGCCTCCATCGGCGACACGAACGGCTGATGAAGAGGCGGGTGTGACAACTTTTTTGAGTCGGCGGCGAAACGAAGAGCTGAGGACGGAAATTTGGGCACCAGTGTCAATGAGGGCGGTAACAGGCACACCATCTACACAGATATCTAGAAGATTGCGGCGATGAGAGAGGGTCAGCAGAGGATTTTCGGGCCGGGTCGTCAATGCAGCTTCACCTCCGGGAGCTGCATTGATCAGTTTTCCGGGAGCGGGCCAGAGAAGTGAGGGGACGAGGAACGGTGAGGTAGGGGCGAGCGGGAACGGCGGGTCTGGGGAGACGGCGATCGGCTGGACATGCGCGGGGGTGGCGAGTTAAAGTCACGAGAGGGCGTATCACGGAGAGAGGTTGGGTGTGGTCCGTAGGCGGTGCTGCGATCATGATAGTAGCGAGGTCAAGGTGGCGGAACCCAACGGCTGCGGCAATGGCGAGAAATGTGGCCGGCACGTGAGCAGTTGAAGCAGATGGGTCGGTTGTCCAAGGTCCGCCATTCTTCTGGGTTGCGGTAGGGTCGGGTAGATTCGGGGTATCGCGTCGGGAAGGGCGCAGTCGGAGCCGCAGCAGCTACCACCGGAACGGTGGGCTGGACAGATGGCTGTGCGGACGGCTGACCAGAGCTGAGGCTTACGCTCGCATTAAGGCCCACGTTCGCGAATTCTTGGCGAACGACAGCTTGGATCAGTGCTATAGTAGCATCCGCCGGCTGAGGTGTGAATGCGACGGAGGCCATTGCCTCCAGCTCTCTGCGAACGATCCTGGTCAAGTTTGGCTCATGGGACGGCTGCTGCAGTGTTGGCAGATCTTCGCACGAAGACGTAGCAACTGTGTTTAGCAAGCGGTCGAAGCGGGGAGCAATACGACGATGTTTAGCTTGCTCAAACCGCCGGCATACCTCGAGGACGGAGTCGACCGTCGTACAATCTTTGCAAAATAGAAGGTTAAAAGCGTCGTCAGCAATGCCCTTTAAGATGTGGCCGACCTTGTCACACTCGGGCATGGCACTGTTCACTTTGCGGCATAGAGCTAGTACGTCTTGTATGTACGACAGATATGATTCGGTCGACGACTGTGCTCGCGATGCCAGGTCCTTTTTAGCGCCGAGCTTGCGTCCGATCGGCTTGCCAAAGAGATCCCGAAGCTTCTCTTTGCACATGTCCCAGGATGTTAGATCTTCTTCGTGCGTCTCGAACCAGACGCGCGCCGTACCAGCCAGGTAGAAAATGACATTTGCAAGCATCAACGTTGCGTCCCATCGGTTGTGCTTACTGACTCGCTCGTACATAGCGAGCCAGTCTTCGACGTCGATGTCATCGGTGCCGCAAAATGTTCCCGGATCACGAGGCTGCGCAACGACGACAGTGGACGCTGGTTGTGCCGCTGTAGAGGTAGCTGCGTCGGACTGCATAGTGCTAGCTCCAAGTTGGCGGCCACTACGGAGATCCAGCTTGTGGTATTGGTGTCTTACCCAGCAGCTCCACCAAGATGTTACGAGGCACGTCGAGATGTTAGGAGGCGATGGTACGTCGTAGCCGCAACAGTTCACCGTCAGGGACACACTCACAGGAGAACCAGACGTAGCTGCTGTTGTTGTTGTTGTTGTTGTTCTCCTCTAATGTGATGGCACATACCCACACAGGGGGATCGGCCAAGAATTGGGGTGCAGAGATATTAGATTTTGAGATGTATAACTACATCGTGAAAAAAAAAATAATAATAAATGCTAGGGAATAGAAAAGGAAATGTAGATATGATAAACCAAAATATATAATAGTAAATACTAACGCACGCAGTAAGAGAATAGTAAGATTTATATGTACAGAATAAAACTTCAAAGCATATTAGTCAGGTAGACGTTTTGTTTCTATTAAGAAGTTTTGAATGGCGTTGAAAACATACCTGTGGCTGTACCCAAGCATGGTGGCACCGAACGATAATAAAATTTGGCTGCTCAAATTAAGACCCAGCTGTTGTAACGGCTTCTCTAAGTACCGTTTTCTCATCACAGTAAAACGGCGGCAAAATATCAAGAAATGGTCTATTGTTTCCGGTTCCCCGCAGAATGCGCAGACAGGAGAAAGCGCCAAACCAGACCTGTGCATATAGAAATTTAGGGGCGGAATACGACAGCGTAGCCTTGTTAGAGAGACCTCAGTCTGCCTTGATTGACATGATTTCCTATTCCACGAATACTTGAGGTGCAGGTAGTCATCCGAGGATAAAATAGATCCAGACTGCGTGCTTAATAAGGCACGCCGCCGAAATCTTGCTGCTGTTATGTACGCTGTTGCCGGGAGGATGGGCAATACAGGGCCGTTCAGAGAATCTTTGGCTAGTCTGTCTGCAATCTCATTGGCTGTCACATTGCTGTGTCCTGGTACCCACACTATATGTATGAGCCTCAAATGTGAGGGGAGCAATGAAAGAAAGGTGTTTAAAATTTGCGAATCCATATTCGAAGAAAGCGACAAGCACAAAGAATAAGAGTCTGTAATTACAGCCACTGTTGAGTATGTTGTGTCTAGTTTGCGCAGAGCAAGCACCACCGCCAGCAACTCCGCCTGGAAAATTGGAGTAAAATCCGGAAGACGGACTGAAAAAGCCCAGTCTAAAAGCGGACAGTATATTTCAACGCCGGCTTTTTCATTAAATTGAGAAGCATCCGTTGCTATTGTTATGCTAACGGGAAGACTTTGTAAATGATCTTCTAATAATCCATTTAAAATGTGAGGTGCTAAGTGTTTCGCATTATTTGGGAAAATGTCATCAAAGATAATTTGAACCGACGATGCACTTACTTTTGTTGGAAAGATGTTAGAAAGGACTACGTGCAAAGTTTGTAACAGATTTTGCACTAGAATTACCTGCGGGGTATGAAACCGAGGCCATACGACTCCAAAAAAGGAGTCTGGCTCGCAACAAAAAATTGATATGGAGCGGTGGAATTGTGATTCATATATTTTCAGATACGTCTGGACAGTCAAGAATTGTAATCTAGTTATTAACGGTGGTATTCGGGCTTCAAGGTATAATACATTATTAGCCACGAATTTGGGGAGCCCAAGGCATAATCTAAGCGCTTCCCGCTCTAAAAGAACAAGCGGACGAATTTTGTAAGCAGGTGAACCAGAAAATAACACAGATCCAAATTCTATAATTGGGCGGACATACATAACATAAATCATTAATAGTGCGTCTCGCCGCATCCCAGACCTTGGACTGCTTAACCTGCGCAACATACCCACAGCACGTGCCCCCTTCGCTGCAACATGTTCAATGTGATCCCTCCATGCCAGATGGTCATCGTAAATCACCCCTAGATATTTCAAAGACTTAACTTGAGGAATCATTTCCTGCTTAAATGTTAGAGCAAGAGTTACCGGATCCTGAATTTGGAAAACAAGGAACGCGCACTTTTTAACATTTAATTTAAATTTTAAGTCATCTAACCAATTTTGAAGGAAGCTTAGGTACGATTGCAGGCGCCTGTTGAGGGATTGAATGTCAGGTGCAGCCGTAAAGAATGCGATGTCATCCGCATAGACATACGTGCGGATCTCCTGATGAGTGGGAATTGAACTCATTAAAATGTTAAAGAGCACGGGCGAGAGAACTGCCCCTTGAGGGACACCTCTGGTTTGTTGATATTTGCTAGAATGTACTCCATTCAATGAACAGTAAAATTGTCTGTTTTGTAGGAATGTAGATATCCAATCAATTCTGAGAAAAAGTAATTTTAGGAACATCCTTAACCGTATATACTGGGCCTAC
>JAJIZL010125450.1:0-22513 GCA_023969395.1 Amblyomma maculatum | reverse complement strand
CAAACCAGACCTGTGCATATAGAAATTTAGGGGCGGAATACGACAGCGTAGCCTTGTTAGAGAGACCTCAGTCTGCCTTGATTGACATGATTTCCTATTCCACGAATACTTGAGGTGCAGGTAGTCATCCGAGGATAAAATAGATCCAGACTGCGTGCTTAATAAGGCACGCCGCCGAAATCTTGCTGCTGTTATGTACGCTGTTGCCGGGAGGATGGGCAATACAGGGCCGTTCAGAGAATCTTTGGCTAGTCTGTCTGCAATCTCATTGGCTGTCACATTGCTGTGTCCTGGTACCCACACTATATGTATGAGCCTCAAATGTGAGGGGAGCAATGAAAGAAAGGTGTTTAAAATTTGCGAATCCATATTCGAAGAAAGCGACAAGCACAAAGAATAAGAGTCTGTAATTACAGCCACTGTTGAGTATGTTGTGTCTAGTTTGCGCAGAGCAAGCACCACCGCCAGCAACTCCGCCTGGAAAATTGGAGTAAAATCCGGAAGACGGACTGAAAAAGCCCAGTCTAAAAGCGGACAGTATATTTCAACGCCGGCTTTTTCATTAAATTGAGAAGCATCCGTTGCTATTGTTATGCTAACGGGAAGACTTTGTAAATGATCTTCTAATAATCCATTTAAAATGTGAGGTGCTAAGTGTTTCGCATTATTTGGGAAAATGTCATCAAAGATAATTTGAACCGACGATGCACTTACTTTTGTTGGAAAGATGTTAGAAAGGACTACGTGCAAAGTTTGTAACAGATTTTGCACTAGAATTACCTGCGGGGTATGAAACCGAGGCCATACGACTCCAAAAAAGGAGTCTGGCTCGCAACAAAAAATTGATATGGAGCGGTGGAATTGTGATTCATATATTTTCAGATACGTCTGGACAGTCAAGAATTGTAATCTAGTTATTAACGGTGGTATTCGGGCTTCAAGGTATAATACATTATTAGCCACGAATTTGGGGAGCCCAAGGCATAATCTAAGCGCTTCCCGCTCTAAAAGAACAAGCGGACGAATTTTGTAAGCAGGTGAACCAGAAAATAACACAGATCCAAATTCTATAATTGGGCGGACATACATAACATAAATCATTAATAGTGCGTCTCGCCGCATCCCAGACCTTGGACTGCTTAACCTGCGCAACATACCCACAGCACGTGCCCCCTTCGCTGCAACATGTTCAATGTGATCCCTCCATGCCAGATGGTCATCGTAAATCACCCCTAGATATTTCAAAGACTTAACTTGAGGAATCATTTCCTGCTTAAATGTTAGAGCAAGAGTTACCGGATCCTGAATTTGGAAAACAAGGAACGCGCACTTTTTAACATTTAATTTAAATTTTAAGTCATCTAACCAATTTTGAAGGAAGCTTAGGTACGATTGCAGGCGCCTGTTGAGGGATTGAATGTCAGGTGCAGCCGTAAAGAATGCGATGTCATCCGCATAGACATACGTGCGGATCTCCTGATGAGTGGGAATTGAACTCATTAAAATGTTAAAGAGCACGGGCGAGAGAACTGCCCCTTGAGGGACACCTCTGGTTTGTTGATATTTGCTAGAATGTACTCCATTCAATGAACAGTAAAATTGTCTGTTTTGTAGGAATGTAGATATCCAATCAATTCTGAGAAAAAGTAATTTTAGGAACATCCTTAACCGTATATACTGGGCCTACTAACGTAGGGTATTTGGGAAGTGTTGACAAAAAACGCTTTTCTAAACCTTTAGCGATGTTTTCTACTGTTCTAAGAGCTTCTTGAGGAGTCGAAACACATGAGGGTAAATTTTCTGAGACAGGAATCTTTTTCCGCGATTTTAAAAACCTGAAAAGTGCACGTCTGTTATTAGATTGTGAAAGGTAATTGAAATACTCATTATCATAATTATCTTTCGCTTGTGCGACTGTGCGTTTAAATGCAGCTGCAAAAAATTTATAATCATGCCAATTTTTGGGGCACTGGTTGTGAAGGAGCTTCTTCCATGCAGCCTTTCATCTTCTATAATCGCGTGAACAATCTGCATTCCACCATTTTGGTGATCCATTGCCTTTAGATGTACGTACTAAAAATTCACACTTCTTACGACAGGATGCAATAGCCTGGCCTAATGTTTGCGATTTTAACTCTTCCGTAGACTCAACCACAGACTCAAGAGACGAAATCAAAAATGAGTGAAACTGGTTATAATTTACGTATGATCTCAACTGAGATGTCGGCAGAGTTAAGCGGCAGTTAACCTCAAAAACAATAGGTATATGGTCGCTAGAGGTGCCACCATCAATTGTCGACCAATTTAGTATAGAAACACTAGTGTTTGAAAAAGTTAAATCTATCACAGATTGACTGTGAGCACGTACAAAAGTTGGTAAGCCAGAATTCATGCAGTGAAGGTTATTGTCTGAAAGCCAATCCCACAGACGCTTGCCGCAGGGATCCGTCTTGTAACCCCACGATACATGGTGCGAATTAAAATCTCCAGCCAAAATAACCGAATTTTGACAATTAACTAGTAGGTGGTCTAGAGATCTGGTGTCGTGAACACCATGAGGGAAATAAATATTCGCTAATGTAAACGGACTGAACCCTGGAATTTCAAAATCTAGAGCCAATAATTCTGAATCTAAACTAGAATATTGAAAGGAAATCTTAGCCCTATGACAAAATTTTGAAGAAACTAGGATTAGTAACCCACCACCTCTTGACTGGCGATCTTGTCGAAATGATAGATAATTTTGTAAGTGAAAATGTTTTTCAGTTGTAAGCCAAGTTTCTTGTAAAACAATTATTTCTGGATTATGTTTTAAAGAAAGATAAACTAAATCTGTAGTAGCTGAAAGAAGAGATCTACAATTCCACTGAAGAACTTTTAACTTTCCTATGTTTATGTAATCCGGGCAGCAGCAACAGCCTGCCCCAAAATGTTTTCCTTTGGTTTAGATCCTAGCTGTTGCTTTTTTGATTTTGCTTGTGGGCGAGGTGATGACGGGTTTGACAACGGGGATCCACTGCGTTTTAGAATTCGCGTATCTGTCTCATCCATATCTGCATCGTGAGCCTCGTCTGACTTGTTGGAATTAAGCATAGGTAATGCGGAAAGAGACTCATTTTGCGAACAAGACATTGCAGCTAATGAGTGCTGCACTGATAGTGAATGTCCAGGTGCCGTAGAAGAAACCATAGCAGGTTGCACAGTCTGAGTATTATTAGCTGCTAGAACATTGGATATGCATTCTGTGACTATTGTCACAATCCTATCCACCATTTTGGTCATGGTTGCTTCCATAGCAGTTATTATGGTTTTAGACATCGTGGAATCTAATGGAGCTCCTGAACGGGCCGACACACCTGCATACCCATGAGCTCTGTCTTTAATTTCCTGAATTGCCTCACGCCTCGAGCAACGTTTACGGTCAATAATCTCCAGAATTTTCATTTCATGCGCTCTAGAGGGACATTCCAAAGAATTTGCTGAGTGAAGTTCGCCGCAAAGACAACATTTGAGAATTTGATCAGAGCATAAGTGTGTTTTATGTGCTTCACCGCATTTGCAACACCGCAAAGTGGATTTGCAACCGCCTGCAGTATGGCCATAACGCCAACAGTTGTTGCACTGCAGAGGCTTTGATGGTAGGTGATCAACTCTGAATATTAAAGGCCACGCTTTAATCTCCGATGGACAGACTGTGCCTGCAAATGTAGCAATAACCGATTCTGTCGGCACACGAACATTATTTAGCTCCCGGCTACAGCGATAGACCGCAACAACGCCTGCCGCGGAAAGAAGGTCAAGTGTTTCTTGTGGACTTAATGAGGAATCTACACCTCGGACTAAACCTCTTGTGCAAGCCAGGTGTGAAGGGATAAAACTGCTTACCTGATGAGAGGCGAAAGAGGAGCATTTTAGCAGGTCCTTTATGCATGATAGTTCTTGCGAACGGCAAAGAATCCCGCCGCGACCAAATTGGCGCACCTCGGCTATTCCTTCGTAGAAGGAAGTGATTTCCTGAAGGGCAGCTCGAACAGCTCCTGGGTTGTTCATTTTAATGGTGCCCCCATCCTTAGGTACGAGTGCCACAGGGATGTTACGGACACCGGAGCTCTGAAAAGCTTCCAAGGGCAGATCATCGGTCAGGAGGGAAGCCGACCAAGGGGAGCGCCCTTGGCCGGGGGACTGCGTCGACATTACCTTAAATTGACAATGTCACCGCGTGCGTTAGTCAACAGAGAACAAAAGAAGCACAGGAGAAAGACAAAACCGGGACTAGCAACCCAATACTTAGCCGATCGTCAAGGAGATGCAGCTAGACTAGCTAGATGCAGCGTGGCATGTCTAATCGCCTTCCGGGAAGGAATACTACAGTGGTGCTTCGGGCAATTTCGTAGCTGCAGCGTCGCCTTTCTCCACTAGCCCAGCACTTCGTCATCGTCTCTTTCACTGCGTACCGTAACAATATTTTCCTCCCGTTCACCTCATCGAACGCGGGATTTGCTTTTCCCTGCCCTATTTACGCTATCTAAAGTAAGAAAGCTGATTCCCTAGCGCCCTGGATTGAATAACCATGACTCAATGCTTCACTGATATGCTGCTCACCCCATGCATTTCAACATAAAGCCTAACTTCAACCTTTTCTTAGCTTCTTTGTTAGGGTATAAATAGCGTCAATAGTATTGAAGATATAATATATTGCTTTGAACCTCGCTTCTGCACTGATGCAATGGGCACGGCTTGAGAATAAAGAGCTACAGTGGTGCTTCGGGCAATTTCGGAGAAACAGTCCAGGCCACGCGAAGGGCTTGCGCGGGAGAAACGCGCCGTGCGATATCAGATGGTTGCTATCGCAACAACACCATGCGCTTTTTCTTCCGGAAGAGATTCACCGCTAGATCGATTCTGTTAGAACTGGGAATCGGGTACCGCTGGACAGATCCTCGGCCGCATCAACGCCCGCTCCACCAAGAAGTGCCGCTGAGCAAATTAGTTAGGAGTTGAAGGACGAAGACTGTTTATTTACATTTTTACATGAGTGGAGAGAACTAAGGATACCCGAACCCACACACACAGCCTTATAGGGTTCGCATTCCCCAGGTTCCCTAGGTGAATGGCGGGCTCGTCGTGGAGGGAATGTCCTTATCACTTCAATGTCACTCGCATGACTCGCACCACCAGGCAGACATCTCCTGTTGCCATTAAAAATCTCTCTCTCTCTCTCTCTCTCGCATGATCACACTGTCACTCCTGCATACACGCTCCCTCAAAAGAGTTTAGACTGGGGGAGAGGAGGATGCCGTTGTGTCGGTGTAGATGGCGGCACGAGAGGTAGAAAGCGAATAGTAGAAAGCGGCAGCTCTCACGCCGACCCGTTGTCGCCATCCTTAACAACGCTGACGCTAGATCAGCGGCCTTGTACCAAGGTGCTTAGCTAGTACTTTATGCAGTGTCTGGCCCGTGCTGTGTCTAAATATTCTTACACCGTGTTTTGGGGCAAGACCGCGCAATTCAGAGATGATGGTGGTGGTAAAAATATTTTAATGAAAATGTTTGAGGTTGTAGTGGCGATTTGAGTCCTCAGTCCGGAACCCCATTGACGTAGGCTGCTGTCTGCGCTCTTTCGACGAGTTCTTTTTGACCCCTTACGTCCGAGCTGATCAGAGCTGCCTCCCACTCCTCCTGCGTTGGCTGGTTATTAATAGTGACAGTCTGATTTCGCTGGCATGCCCACACCATATGGTACAAGTCTGCCTTCTCCCCGCAGAATTGCATTGTGAGCCAAATGACTCTGGATCTATTGCGTGTAGTCTTCGTTGGTTGTTAACAGTGTTGGTCTGCAGCTTGCGGAGGTGTACCTCCTCCCCTTTGTCTAGTGTCTTTGCCGGTGGAGGGTAGACCCGGCGAAATAATTGTAAGTGCTGAAGTATTTCAGTGTAGGTTAGCAATGAGGTAGGAGGTTCCACGAGATCCGTATTGGGTGCCTGCGGGAGAAGTGCTCGGGCTGAGGAGTGTGCGCTCTCGTTCTCTGGGATGCCCTGGCGACCTGGTACCCATACTAAGTGTTTAAGCGTGGGTTGGCAGCCACGGGTGTAACTATCTTGCAGGAGTTTAGCTGCTAGCGATTCAATCCTGCCCCTGAGGAAATTGTGATATGCTGTCTGTGAATCTTTAAGAATGTATTCTGAAGTAGTGTGTGTTGCAGCTAGGACAATCGCCACTTCTTCCGCGGCCAGTGTGTTGGCTGGGCAATATTAGTCCATCCACTCTTTGATTTTGGTGCACTACCGCAACGGCCGCCATTCCCCGTTCAGGACCCGCAGCATAAGCGCCGCAACGTAGCTAGAAGTGCGCGCGTTTTATCATCGACCAGTGGGCCATACGAAAGCGCACGCCGCCGCTGCCGTTCAAGTGCGGCCATGGTAATGCGAAGATATTACCGATTGTCGCTAAGGGTGACAGACTGGACGTCAAGGGAAGACAAGCGTAGCAGGGCGCAACAGGAAGTTAGCTCGGTTAATGACATTAGGAAATTTGCGAACATGAGGTGGATAAAGCTGGTGGAGGATCGGATTAATCTGAAGGATGTGAAGAAGTTAAGGGTTATGATTAATTGGTTTAGCATCCGAAAGTGACTCAGGCAATGAGATATCATAGTGAAGGGCTCCGGGATGCAGAAGGTCTTTAACCTACAGTGGTTATAGTCATGCTGATTGTGATCATGATTTTAACAATGGTGAATTAGGCCAATTTGTGTTCTGACAAGTTTTATTGTTTTTAGCTAACATAGGATTTAATAGGTTTAATTAGTGCTAAAGATGCCTAACTAGCATTGCCCTTGACCTTAGTAATGATCATGATATTTGAGGCATTCTTGCTCATTCATAGCAAGTCATAGTATACCCATGTATATCAAAGGTAGGCTTGTATTCGTAACGCTCTCTTCACAGGAGTTTCCAAGTATATACAGAAGATTTCATTTAACACAATTTATTTTTGAAGCACTGTTAATGGCAGTGCGCACGGCATTATCTTTGGCTGCAATGTTACCAGTATTGGTAGTATTACTGGCAGAAGTTGCAGATTACAAAGGAAAATGAAAACAACAAAGCAAGTTGAAGAAAACAGCCTTACTCCGGTACATTCTATAAATATCATTTTATTGCTTGATAAACGTGAAATAGCGTTACCAAATTGCCAGATATCTCCACTGTTCTAATTCTCTCGATAAGTCGAGTGCGTAGAGCGATTAAATGCATATGATAGACTAAGAGATATTGCTTGAATCTGTTGGCCACTATCAATTGCCGAAGTGATGTAAGTAATAACCGATGAGAGGTACATAACGGTTGCGAGTTTTTCTAACGATATATTGATAGATCATAAAGAACTCCTTATTGTTCGCGTTGCATGCATGGGACGGCCGCAGTGCACTTACACCCCGAATATCAACTTCATCGTTCTCTACTTTCGCAGACAAGGACCGTGCTGCCACAAGATGCTGTACGTTGTTGTATTGAACGGCTGCCGAACAATCTACTTGGGGCAACTTTGAAGTACAGTCATTGGCCCGCCTTTTTAGAGCCCTGAACAGCGTCCTGTAATGCAAAGAAATTGACATTTTTGAGCAGGTGGGCGACGTTGCTAGATCCAGGACAGATAAGCATGAAATTGGCCCTGTACCACTTACAGAGTATACTCTGTGAAAAAAAAAATGCGTGGTAAATTACAGGTATTCTTAAAGAAAAATTCTGTCCCCGTACAGAGAATATCTGTCCTACTTCATTGACCGAAATACCTTCACGAAAAAAAAAATGCGATTTTCTGTTTTCCAGCCGTAACCTTGATTGGAACGAAAACAATTCCATATATATTTTGTCGTGTGTTATATTTTATACCACGAACTGATTCTTACTTTAATAGTAGGTAAAAGCTGAATAGAAAGCGAAATTGTATAACTACCCCTAAGGCGCTGTCCGACGATCGGCTGCGTAACATAGCTGACTTTGACATCTGCTACTGGGTGCGTGGATATCCAGAATATAGCCGTTTGCTCATCAAGGCCTAATAAACGCATGCATCAGCTGTTAATGTGCACAAAAATTTGCTTGGTTTAATTTATGGGGTTTAACGTTCCAAAGCGACTCGGGCTGCGAGAGACGCCATAGTCCATGGAGGGCTCCGAACATTTCGACCACCTGGGATTCTTTAACGTGCACCGACATCGCACACCACAATAAAAGTGGTCTATACACCTATTTGCTTGATCTGGCAGGATAAACTTGGATTTATGAACGAGCATTTGACATCGTAAAACAGTGCGCTGCTTTTAGCGATCAAAGAAAATACTAATTAGTATTTATCTGGGCGTCCGGAGGCATCCGACATTGTTCATATTGTATATGAAGGAGTCTCCGATAAAAGCGATAGTTTTTACATCTTAGGCGCCTTAAATTTCGTTTTTCGTTCACGATCATGTATCATGATGCCAGTTGAGACACCCGCCGTTGATGCTTTTGATGCTGCATTTTCATGTGGGAATGCTTGCCATCCGCCGATAGAGCGCAAACGTCGCTTTTTCATACTTTTGGCCTTATTGGTGGCATCCCTTTACTTTGGCAAGGCATTACTTTTGAGACATCTTATCGAGGTATACCTTTTTAATGCACGTACCTGAGGCAGCCAACTAGACTTGCACAGCACACCGCCACAATTCTGAACGTATGCATTGCATATACGAATGCACCCAAAATCAACTTCGGATTATTATTATTATTACTCGAGCACTGACATCGCACAGTGCACGAACGCCTCTCCGTCCATCGAAACGCAGCCGATCCCCGGCTGCTGCGTTTCGATGCAGGTGAAGTGAAGTGGCGTTCGTGTGCTGTGCCATGTCAGTGCACGTTAAAGAACCCCAAGTGGTCAAAGTTACTCCGGAGCCCTCCACTATGGCACCTCTTTCTCTCTTTTCGCTTTCACTTCCACCTGCTAATGCAATGAAAGCACGCTTCTTTAACGCCGGTTCCTCTATTAATATTAATGTAAATGTGTCTTTAGCACCATTGCTATGGGCACAATGCTAACTCAATGTCTCTTGCTGCGGCCTACTGGTCCAAGAAAATTTTAAAAATAAGCAACAAACTTAGATATAGCGTAGCTTCTGGTGTTTGCGAACTTGGTGTCAATGAAATAAAATTTATATTTTCTTCGATGTGCGCTGTCTTTAGCTACATAACTGATATAATATGGAATACAGGTATTGTTTGTAAAAATACTATCACTGAACAGATGCGATATTCAAAGGTCGTAAAGTAGACATTTCATTTACGTGCCTACTGTTTTTTAGACACAAGTGATAGGGAGCTTGTCCCTGATATACCGCTCAACAGGGGTCCTCAGGCTTTCCGGATGCCGGTTTTTTATTCGTGTATTGTGGCATTTCAGCACTACGCCCGCCATGTCTCCCCGAATTTAGACATCTTAGCGAACAGAGTAGTAGAGTCAATGGGAACTTTACTTCTTCCGCTAGTGCCTGCAGAACGCAGGCGGATTCCATATCTTAGTTATCACTCACAGCATCATTTCTGCCAGGTCATTTACGTGACTTTATGTAGCTTTTGGAGTGGAGGGTTTTGCCTACACGAGACCGGCTGCAACGATGGCGCATTGTGCGGACAGCGAAGTGCCCCAACTGCCCACTTCAGGAATCTAATCGTCACATGGTCCAGCAATGTGTCATTGCTTGTGTCTTTTGAAGGGCAGTTCATGCCGGTTTCAGAAGCTTTCCATCAATCGATTTCAGATAAATGGCAGATGTCCTCGCGGTCGCTTTGCACGATTGCTGATTGTAGCTGGCGCTTTCACGTTATGGTGCAATCGTTGTGAGGTTACCGCCTCAAGCCGGCGCCGATGTGCTCTTTTCCCTGTTCTGGCGCGTCAACGAAAGGAGATCGAAGGCTTTGGGGAGAGAGAGTTCCTTCGCCAATAGTATCGTCCTTTTGTTTCCGTGTCGGATGGAAGTGTCCGGGTGGTCTTCAGTCCACCTCGGTACATGTATTATACTGTAAATATTTATGTCAATTCACAGCTGTATACATCCCAAAACACATGTGTAATACACACTGTGCATGCGATTGGTGTATATGTTTGTACCTCTATTTATTTCTCAAATTGTTGCATACTGTGCATAATTTCCTTTATATTGTCATTCAAAATTGTATATATCATCATTTGCAGCAGCCAATTTTTAGTGAATATTCATTTATTTCCTCGACATCAGGTATGTTATGCGCAGTGTCTCCTGTTCTTAAACGTGTAAGCTTTCAGTTTTGCTCATTTGTCATCACACATGTCAATGCATAATTTCTAATAAAACGTTTTCTAAACACATGACAGAATGCCTTGACGTTTTGGAAGGCATCTAGTATTTATTGAACGGGAACATGGATGTCCGGTGCATCGACAAAACATTCTTTGTGTACGTCAGAGACGGAATAATTATTACGAAAGCAACAATATTCACCCTACGTTTCTTTTCAGACATTCAGAAAGCATTTTATTCTATTGCATTGCATATATTTGACCACATTATCGAGAATGGTGTGCCAGGTAATGCACAACATCGTCTGAATATACTTTTTCAAACGATAGTAATCAGCTCGTTACAACTACTAACGCGGTGTCAATGCTTGAGAAGCCAGGGGCTAATACTTATTGCGCTAATGACATTGCCAAGACTGAACGGTGCCCTGGGGTCTTATAGCACCCGAATGGCACCGATATGTTCTTTTCACATAATAAAGTACCAATGGTATCCCTTATTATTAACTGTTTTGTCTACCTTTCAAACTGATTAGGGAAAGCTCTATTACAATCAAATACCTTGAAATCCAGCTTTGTATTATTTTCTCTGGCCAATAAATTTGTACGTAGCAAGCATGGCGTAAAATTTCAGAACGCTGCTTATACTTGAAGTTGAGGAGCAAATAGTTCTTGTGGTCTGAGATAAAAACATTTGCTGAATTTTTAACTATTCTTAACCTAGTTATACAAAGCGAACGCAAAGCATGTCGCCTGCTGACGACGTTGCAAGGTCATCTGCGTAACGCTCCAAGATACCCCAGCTTTGCTCAGATCCATGACGCACTGCCTTGGCGAGCGGTACGCATCTCTTTAAACTGCCGCCAAGCGCGCGACTAGCACATAGTCTATCAGCGCGAAAGCGCATGTGCGGCAGCTCCAGATGCTGTGGTGGATTCATCGCAGCGAGGGTCCTCTAACTCACTGAAGGTCAAACGTGAGCCGATTGCTCACCTTGGCCTGAGGCGGCGTAGTGAAGCTTTCGCTTTAGTGGCACTGAGAAGGTCCTTTCTGATAAGGAACATCGGTGTATAAATTGCCCGTACAGCTGTGTCTTGACAAAATATCTTAGCCCATACCAGCGTAGGTCACAAGCTTTTATTTCAAATTAACACGCCTGTGCCAATAAAATTATAATAAACTGTAGTCGTATTACAAAAGACAGTTTTCTCTTTGAATCTTTACGCGAAAAAATACAGGACACGTGAACACTTGCTATATTTATAAAACACAGTACTCTAAGGGCGGCCCAATTATATTAGTTTAAAAATTCATAAAGCAGGGCTGCGAAAATACTCAATTTTTGAAGCCTGGAAAGTAAAAATAAATTATAGAAAGCCACCAATGCCACAACACGTACCTGCTGCGCTAAATAAATTCGAAAGCTAGCTGAATTTTGTATGCACCTGAACTACATTCAAATACAATGTCAGGAATTTGTTGTTGTTTTCTGGATTAAATGCTCTTATAGTTTAACATGATTTCTTTGAATTTTCTTAACTTTTTTGAATAAGAATCTGTAACGCAGGTTTCGCCTCCTACTTTTTCTCTTTTCTCTAGCTTATTGTGTTCGTTTGATGCAGTATTTCATGAGATTTCACAGTTTACCTGTACAAAGTGGCTTTTCTTGTGTGTCCCATTGTACAACTTTTCTTTCGTGTTCCATGCAAGCATGTAAAGTTAGGGCAGTATCATGCAGTATATGACTATTGGTAATGTGTGGTCCATTACGTACAGCTATAGTGCGTACTGTTTCATTATTTATGTGTGCTATAGAATTGTCATCTCACTCTAGAACAGTGTGCAATCCCAGAAAGTCTGACGTGAGGCTTTGAATATGTCGCCGGGTATATTTAGTGGCCATACCATTGCGAACTGCGGTGCGTTTGAGGCCTAGTGAGAAATGAACAACATCTAGCTTCTGTGCATGCATCAAGCCCTGTATATTGGTGTTGAAACTGAAGTGGACCAGACAAAAATCTTTTCAAAACGCCTTCCCTTCTATGGCCATAGCTAGTCACGAGACCAGAGTAAGGAGTTTTGCTGTTAGTTCAACTTATGTTACCAGAGGAATTACCGAAATACCTAATTTCAGTCTCGATTGAGCTGTACCAATTTCCTTCAGGAAAAAAAAAATTCCTTTGGGGAAAGCTTTTGAATAGACCTTGTGTTTTTCGTGATGTATTATTCTTCTTTTCTTAGGCGTATGTTCGCAGATGTCTTCACTTTTCTTATGAAGGTCATGCCATCTAGTTTTCTGGCACACTAATCCGCAGTGTCGCCCTCCTCCTCTGCAGGCGCGAAAACTTCGGAAAGAGCATCCGTCCTCCCTGTTGCTGAATGCCGGCGACAACTTCCAAGGCACTCCATGGTACAGCGTCTTCAAGAGCCGCGTGGTTACCGAGGTTACCGAGCTGATGAAGTACGACGCCCTGGTGAGCATTCGTCTTTTCTGGGCATGCTCTCGCCCCTCCACGATTACGTCAGCTGAAGGGGAAGAGGAGCGTCTTTAACAACACTGCAGTATTATTTGACAGCCTGGAACATAGGACTGGCACACTTGCCTGAACTACTGCTCACTATCCCTAACTTGCACCACAAATTCCATGCAACAAGCTCATCTTTTTTTACAGGACAGGGGCATATCCGGGATGGATACAAATCGTACACACACGTGGCGGAAACTTACTTTTTTACCAGAGCACTGACAGCGGCGTCAGATAACAGCCACTATACTTTGGAAATGTACAAAATATTAGCTGAAAGAAGCCTAATAATTAGACTTGCTACGTATAAATAGTGAAGACGTCCTACAAGTACACTTGCGCAGGGCCCGGTGGCGCTACCTTGCGGACGAAAGAGAGGCAATTAGGCGCATTTTTAGTTGATACGCTTTTGTGTTTTGAGAGCATTAATGCACTCTTGGGATCAGATTCGCAGTCCTCGCATGTGCGCACTTCCCCTTTGTTTTCAGTGGCCCTAGCGGAAAAAACTGAACCACTTGCGCATTACGTCGTCATCGGACGTCACTTCTGTACCGAACTTCCTGTGCGTCCATTAAGATCAGTTTCGGTTTCATACGAAGAAAAGTGTCGAATTTCCCCGTGGTGTAGGACAATTAAAACAAATTTTTCTTCGCTTCAAAAACTTATACTGCACCATCTCATTCACCGTTTCTAACTCCCATTTGGACTAACCACCTAACTGCGATAACAAATGTTAATTAGATGGATTTATTTAATTAGGTATATGATTAGACAAATGCAGCATACTTTGTCCGCCGCAGCAGAGAGTTTGTTCTTCCAAATGTTTTTTGTCTGTTTAGAACGCACTATTTTTTTTTTTTTTTCAAATTGCATGATGTCTTCCCTGAAACACGCCGTACAGTCTTGCAAAGAAATATAAGCGCTTCAGTAGTGACTGTCAGCGTGTACCTAAAGATGCTGTCTAGCAAACATCGACGTGTATTTACGCAGGCTCGTTTAGCCCATGCTATTTATATATATTTTTTTCTTTTAGATATCTGCGCTCGGCGCCTGATAAGAAATGCGCTCTCATGGTCTGGCAACAAACATGTACAACTTGGAAATATTGTGTTTCTGCGCTCTCCCTGTTTCTCTGGCACAAGAAAATCCGCGCAGTTTGGTTTAGGTGGTATTCAATCGCGTAAACTCTCGCAACCTACATACGGCGGGAACAATTGGATACGCTCGATATATAACCACTCAAGGAACATAAAAAGGGACGCTATTCCTCTCACACTAATCATGACTAGTTCGCGGTGCCATCAAATTCGAGAACATTACGTACTCTGTTGCTACTAATGACGTCAGTCATTTTGATTTACACGCACTGCCTCAACAGCATAGCACAGACAGAGGTGAGACTAGTCCATCAGTCAGTGCACACTGTGCATTTTACCAGCCAACCTGTACGCCGAAATGACGGTCATTATGACTCCAATGCACTTGCTATAGGACCTATTTACGAATGATTTATGCGCGCCGTATCAGGAATGCGGACATCGTGATGAGATTGAAAAAGAAACTATGCTGCGTTGGGCTTATGTTTAATTTCATGGGTAGGCTTACAGCGAACACAGCATGGACGGGTGAAGCAGGGTGCGGGTAAAGCGTATTCAGACTTAAGCAGGCTCCTGATTTGCATCTTCTTGTGCGTGGCGATGAACGCGCCTGTACCTTTCTGCAGTGCTTGGGAAACCACGAGTTCGACGACGGCCCCACTGTTCTGCAGCCGTTTGTGAACAGGCTCAGGCTCACCGTTCCGGTTCTGGCCAGCAATGCCAACTTCAGCGCCGAGCCGGGACTGCTAGGGAGCGTGAACAAGTCCGCTGTGGTGATGGTTCAAGGTCATCGCATTGGAATCATCGGCGCCGTCACAATGGACACCCCAGAGCTCTCGTCCCCAGGTGAGACTCATTTCCCTGAAGACGCTCGCAAAGTGCAGTCGCACAGACTTGCTTCGCGAAATCGAGCGCCTTGTGGTTCCACTGCATCTGCTGCTTTATTATCAGCACGGTATTTGTACTTGAGAATTCTGGCTTAATCCTCCCTTCTACCAGCTTCGTTTTCGATACTACGTCTCACACACTGCAGTCGTTGTTCATAGAGCCTAATGGTTGATTATATTACTACGTTCATTATATTGTACAGTCCCCAACACCGACCAAGAATATTTTCCAATCTTGTTTATGCCTGCGCTCTGTTGTTCTATTGTTTTCTGAGGTCGCAACCACGTGGTCTAGCACGGGTGCTTTTAACCGTGTCTGGTATAGCGGCTCAGCACTCAAGTCTACTCGATGATTCTTTCAAGTTCCCCAGCCAGCAGGAAGAGTGATGGATCCAACTTATAACTCATCAATGAATGGAGCTGCAGTACTCGCTTAAAAAAAAAAAGCGTATTCGAATCAGTCGGGTTAGAACCCCGGTAATATGTAGCTTAGCTTCTCAACCGCTGAGCCTCAGAGACGGGTAGTTTTGCTCGTGATGGCCAGTTTCAAGTAAAGTTAATCATTCGCTATTGGACGCCGCGGCTCCCATATGGCACCGCAAGTAAGTTTAATTTCGTGGCTATCGCGGAGGCCATGGGGAAACCTCCGCCATTTACCGCAATGGCTCCCAGATGTCGCCATATGTACAGCTGAAATTGCAGCGGACGTATAGATATCGAAACTGTGTATCAGGAAAGTATCCTGAAAAACAAAAAGAGCAATAGCACCGAGTTAGAAGAGGTAGGCCTAAAAAAGGGCCGTATTTCGCACTCTATTCCGTTTAACAAAGATAACATCTGCCATTTTTATTGTGTTGTTTACGGCAATAGTGACATAGGGGGCAGGATGTGGGTCTAAAATCACCACTAGGCGCTGTACGACAAGCTATTGGATAGCTGTTCCTTCTACTCCCGTCGAGTTTATCCACTTCGGCAGAATAGTGTATAAAGCATACGCAGTTGATGCGCGATTGTCGGCTATCTTCCTCAAGGTTACCCGCCTGTTTATGCGAAACCGTGTTCCACAGAAGCGTTCGAAGTTACTCTATGGGCAGAGCTGTTGACTCGACGCGATACCCAGGGTGCCATCACACGATAGTCATATCCATTGCGCAAGCTGTAGTGTTGCTCTGCGTCTGTGTCTCCAACCTTTGCTTCGCTTTGTCGCTATCTCTTAGCATTCTGGTCATGTGATAACAGCGTTGATGTGCGTGTCATTCACGTGTTAATACATAGACACGCTGTGTTTTTGAAAGCTGATGTTTAAACACTAAAACTATAAGGAATCTGGCAAGAGGAACAGAAACAAGGTTGCTCGGTAATGTAGGGCGTTTTTATGTTGATAAAACAACATAATCGGGAAAGAAGAAGATGCGTTCCAGCCACGGAAACGTCTAGTATATGTATTACTGAAGCAACTGGCCTGTACCTGGCCCGACTAAAAGGAGTGTGATGCAAGGCAAGGAGAAAGGTACAACAACGTTACTAAAGGAGGAACGGTGTCGAAATGTTTGCTATATTTGCAATACTCACTAGCGCAGAACTAGACCACATAAAATAAATTCAGAATAACGTCTCCCGCTTGTGCGTGCTTCTAAAGGTTCTGCAATTATCAGGTGGGCGGAGTACTGTCTGGGAAGCCGATGTGCTTGCCCACTAGACACTGAGAGGGTGCCGCTGCTGCCCGGCGCGAGTTTTCGAACACGCGAAAGTTAGATGATGTTAGACTATTTTTCTAAGCTCTGAATCGGCGGATCAGTACTTTCACGCTAAAAAGGAAGATGAGGGAAACCGTAAAGGCGTCGACAACCAGCAGCCCTGCATCGCTTGACCAACGAGGCGCGCGCCTGTTCACAAAAAGATCTTAGAGGTACTTGCTGCAGGGCGGGTTGGTTCGTGTTTCATTAACAAATTTGGCTAACATAGTGAAGGAGGTGGGCAGTTGGCATAGACTTACAACATTTTCGTTAAAAATAACGACCTAAATACGCAGATATAACGATTCTTAACAAGCGCCCTAGAAGATAAAGACAGAAGTCATAAAAGTGCCCATATCACGCTGAATGTTGCAGCAATTTTCATCTGAACTACGTCGAAACAAGATCAACTTTTTGGGAACGTTGAAACATTTCTAATGGCTAGTCGAATGTCCCCGTATTCTACTGTTCAAGCGACTCAAACTATTCTGTTTTAAAAAAAGTACTCCAGTGATTAGAGTGCACTGTGAACATTTACAATACGCATCGTGTAATTGACACGAGTATCAGTAAGGCCCGCTGTAGTTTATTCGACGACTGCTGGAGAAACAAAGCACATATACCAGCTCAGGGTGTCATCCTATACAGATTAGTATGCGCGGGGTGAAGAGTTCAGTGCACTTAGACGGCCCATTCGAGAGGTCACGCTCGCGTACATTCATTTATATGCTCATACATAGCCCGTATGACTGGCCGACGCGGCAAGCTCATATCTAAGGCATGTTCAGCAACCTTGCCAGGAAACTTGATCGCGGAAACAATATGTCTCATATCTACTATCGCCCCTCTCATTTGTCTCATGTCTTGCGATGTTACATTAAGATTATCTATAGGCATCACCAAAAAAAAAGTTTTTTCTTTCATACAAGTATAACTTGACTCTCAAAGTGTCAACATATTTATTCAATATTCCTGCCCCTTAATGAAGATCAGTGCTGCGTCATTTAATTAATATGGCTCTGACTACACAAGTTACTATTGCACAGTAACGCCATCGCTATTGCTTTAAAGTTTCGCAGTATGTACGATTACCGAGTGTTGGGCCAAACATTCGATTCGGTGCTATCGCTAATTGATTGGTATTAGATTCGGGAGGGAAGCTATAACAACATTTGTATTCTATTCAGTAGCGTAAGTGTACTTCTTTTTCGATTGTCTTCGGAAAACGTACTATTCGCACACACCTAAACAGAAGTACCCCCACTGTACGCACCACTTGTTCTTGTTATCGAGTACGCTTCGAACAGCTCGCCTGCTACTATGCAATATCACCTGACTTTATTCTTAATTTCGAGTAGTCGTGCGGTGTAGGCGATTTAGACTGTCACACAACCCGCCCACCAATCAGAATTCAGTCATGCCACCTGCCCTATAACCCCTGCCAGAGGCTTGTTTGTGACGACTATAAGACAGACGGAGGGATAGATGACGTCATTTCGTTGGAGTGAAAGTCCTAGAACATGCACTTAATAGTTGCCACGAGAATATCATCTCCAGAAGCAACAGCGTAACAGTGGTCATGGTGAGGCCCCCATCATACAGGTTCCTATATCGGGAAATAAATTTAAAGGTTTAATGGCTAACTCCGATGAACGTCGCAACACACGTCGCAGATTGCAGCATGAAAATCCAAAGCACTCGCACGATCATATCTAGCCATTGGGGCCTCTGGGTCTACAGACTTCTTATGCCTGGTACGCGCCTAATTGTTGTCGTCTCTCATGCAGGAAACGTGACTTTCTCCGATGACGTCGAGGCCATTAAAATGGAAGCGGAGGAGTTACAAAAACAAGGCGTCAAAATCATCATTGCCTTGACCCACGTGGGATATGAACGGGACATGGAAATCGCCATGGAAGTTCCAGCCGTGGATGTGGTCGTTGGAGGGCATTCGCACACATTCCTCTACACAGGTAAGCTCGGATTATTTCTTTCAGCCGTGCACTATGACCGTCGTCTCATTCTGTGTGCATTCTGCGCGATTGTAATCAGAAGTCCTGCTGTGGCCCGAGCGTTCTTCCCTGCGTTCCACGATCGTCCAAGTACGTCGCACGCCCTTTCGATGGCGCAGTAGGTTTACCCTGGTGGTTTTAATGGTTATTACGAGGTGAATTCACTCCGGCTATGTAGTAAGTTCGTAGCAATTCCCTGTTAGGAGGGAACATTGTGCAGGCCTATCATGACGTAAGAGGCAGCGTAGGTAAAGTAACGGCCCGGCTAAGTGCCTATAGGGGGGGGGAGGGGTCACTGAAACAGTTTATAGGTTTTTTTATTGTGCGCGTGGGAGGCGAGTTGCCGCTACTTATCTGTATCTGCAGAAACAATTTTCACTGCTGATATATTTTGTTTCAGAACGGGTTTACGCTTCTGGCCTACAGCATGGATTTCAGCTGTTCCCGTCCGCCTAACCTAGTGCTGCTATGACTACAACCAAAGCCTAGCATCATGGTCATAGTTATGCTATGACATCTTATGAGCGACCGTGATCGAGATGAATGTCAAAGAAAAATTTAGTTAATCTTAATTGACGCCGATTTTGCCTAAGCAGGCACAAGTAAAAAAATGAGACCCGAATGTGTCATCATCCATTGGCTAAGCCTGATTTAGCATGCTAGGCTTATTTGGGTATGGTCAGAAGGAACAAAGGGAAGGGTCTCCAGCCCCGCAAAGTGGACAATGTGTCCACATTGCAGGGGAAGAGATGCACAAAGAGGAAGTGTCCCCTTCCCCTAAAATGTGAGCAAATATTGTCCATTGCAGGCAGAAGGCACGAAGGGGAAGGGGACCGTTCCCCTGCAATGTGGACAATGCTCGTATGTGTTGTAGTTTTCAAATCCGCCACCAGCTCGCGGTAGTCGCTTTTCGCGCCGTATATAGGTAGTGCATTCATTACACTAAGCTGAAGGATTTAAGTAGTTGATAAGCAATCATTTTTAAGCAGCCAAACATTCTATCTTTTTTGTTCTCTTTGTCACTGCTACCTGTCTCGATAGGTGATGATCATCCAAAGGAAGATAAACCGAAGGGGCCATACCCGACTATTGTAACCAGAGCGGACGGAACGAAAGGGCTCGTCGTTCAAGCCCACTGCTACGGGAAGTATCTCGGGTTCTTAAACGTGTCCTTCGATGCTGCGGGCAACGTGGCGTTGTGGTCCGGAAATCCAATACTCATAGAGCACTCCATTCCTGAAGGTGAGCCCTGCTTCTGAGTAACGCCTAGCCGGTCGCAAAAGAACTTTAGTAGCTTTAGGTGAGCATGCACCGTGACATGCGCGTATTTTGAAATGCAATTAACAAAGCCGAATGCATGTTAAGAGCAAGAAATTTTACACGTGCGCTGCATAATTAAGGTTCACTGGCTGACGCATGTATTCAGTAGAAGGTTCGCGAATGAAACTAGGCAGCGGAACAGATGGAGCAGCTCTCTGCAATTATTGAGTTCCTTGACTTTCGTCTTTGCCGAAGTGTCTCAGCAATCTCCCCTAGCTCATCTGAGCGCCTTGTTTAAAATGCAGCGCCAAGGTTGTTAGTATATAAAGACATGTACTACGTGCTAAGAAGAAAAAGTATCAAGCTACACCAATACTATTCGCAACCAGCTTCTTCGCTAAAAACGGAGAAAATCACCTTGTTTAGTTCAATTCAGTTCAGCTTTATTAAATAAACGTAGAGATTTACTATGTGTAACAAAATAGCTAGGTCGAGTTTCCATGCTAACTAACCTCGGGCATGTTTCTTAGCATTGAAGAAAAACGTCATTTAAACGAGTACCCACAATAAACGATGGATTATTTATTTTACTTTCAGGAAGAAAGTTTACTGTTCTTGTAATATTTTGAGATATTTATCTATTTTAACAAAAATCCGAGAACAATATTCAGTTTTGATTTTCAGCAAAACCTGCTTGTTGATGCGCATTTATCAGCTATAAGGACTGTTTTAACCCACCTCTTTATTTTTAGAAATTCTACAGTAAGTAGGCTGCTATAAGTTCCTGCTCGCCATGAGGAAATGATTTCCTCAGCAATGTATACGCATGCGACGTTTAAGACCCTGAAATACCTAGCACGAGCACTTGCTCTTGCGATGCTATCCAGGATAGATGTAAACGTTGTACAGCTAGTTCCCTAACATTCTGCAAGGACGAAGCAGTTTTGAAAACAACAATGACGAAGCAGCTAATCTTTGTCCCAAGACGTCGCCTTTCGTACAGCAGAGAAGCTTTTGTGCAGACGACGACATGCTGACTTTGCTGGGCAAGTACCGCGAGTACGTGACGGCAGCCACTAGGGCGCCCGTGGGCGCGTCGCGGGTGCTGCTCAATGCCGACGACAACGCCTGCCGGAGGGCCGAGTGCAACATCGGGAACCTTCTGGCCGACTCGTTTTTCGAGCACTACCTGGACACGAACACCGGCTCCAGCCGCATCTGGTCCATTGCCAATGGGGTCTTCATCAACGGAGGCTCAATTCGCACCTCCATTGGACGATCAGGTGAGGTGCTGGCTCACGCCTTGATATGTTCTGTATGACACTTCCCAGAATCTATATGTCTATGTGGCTCACATCGATAAGACGCGCAACATGGTCTTTGTGCAGAACTTCAAAGAAGTCCAAGTCCATGTGTACTAATTATGACGTCAGGCATATTGTAAACTAAGCATTTGGAAACTATGCATAAGGGTTGCCAATGCGCACGGAAACGTTATTAAAACCTTGATGTTCAATTGTGATTTCTGACAAATATCAAAATTTGTATGCTGTGCCATCACCACTGATGTTTCTGCCCATAGAAATTCATGTAAATAGAGGTTCCTAACTTCACACTGCTCCTATGCGTTCACACATACGGTTGCAAAATCTAAAGAGACTCTTGAAGAGATAGGGCAATTATGAAATGCGATTTCAAAGCCAATGTGTTTGGATACTGTTCGTCTCTTAATGTTCTTCCCATACCTAGCATAGAATGAGTACACGCGAACAAAGCGAAAAGGCGCTCGCTCAAAGTAGAACCCAGAAAATTTTATATGTTATTGCCTCAGGTGAAGTATACTCCACTCGTGGAGATAAATGGTCGCAAAGAAGAAGACAAAACAACCACACGCCGCCGGTGGGCTGACATTCGCATTATCACTGGGCGATCCGCCGCTATGCAAGCTGGTAGCGCTTGCGAACACTCTCAAGGATAGGTTGTAATCAACATATATATCCAGCAAGAAAAACGTCTAGCTCTGTCTGTAGAGCACCGGGCGCAAAATTTTGTGGTCACGGTTTTGGTCTATATACACGCATCATGGGGTTGCTTTTTCTTCTATTTTGTCATAATTACCTCCACGATTACTTATCACTTCGCACTCATCAACAGAAAAAGAATATCCTATTCTTTCCTTCATGTAAGTGACTGTGGGCTCCCTTGGCATCAGTTTCATAACCGAGCTTGTCATTTTCTCTATATATGCTTCTAGAACAGTTAGTGTCATAGAAACGTATGACAGATGTTTCGCACAATTCGTTTGCAGTTTGGTAGGTCGATCTATTGATTATAAAAGAAATTCGTGCCCTATTATGTTCCCTTTACGTAAGACAGTGTTCTAACCGCAGAACACGGGGTAGGCATTGTTGCGAAAGCAAACAGCGATTATATTCGGAACACCGGCCGAGATATATTAGTAATTAATGTAAACACTGTATTTTGTAACAAACCTATTTAAAACGCTTTTGATTTAAAAAAATACAGTACAAAAGGAAGTTCCTACTGCGAAAGATGAATCGCACTGGATAGACTGCGTTCGGTAAATAGCCTAAGAATTAGTTCGGGATGTGCTGAAAGCGCAGCGTTTCTTTTTCGTACAGCGAGAAAACTCTGTTGCGCACCTGTGCCACTGAG